>CM017899.1:31395546-31410546 GCA_008369825.1 Triplophysa tibetana
GGGAGAGAGAGGTTTTGTTGACCATTGACTTTCAGAGACCCTGTATGAGCGGTGATGTGTTGAATGTTTTGATCGGGCAATCAAGAGTTTCTTCACTTCATGAACACTCGACAGGAAACGTTCTAAGCGAACAGAATGTTAAAAGGAGATGAAAATGTATTTGTGTATTTGTCATGTGATATCATTGTAAACCAAGTTCCCTTTCTCATGTTTGTTCCTGTCAGCTTCACAGATCCACATTACCCATAAGACACTTCACCTGCTGAAGAGACACAGGTTGAAATATACTGCGCAGTGTCTGTTGAAATATAGGAACATTCATAGTGACAAATCATATTAAGAAGCAGATCTTCAGAAACATGTGGGTGTTGTGTACTGGCCCCAGCTGTAGGGTTGTGTGTCCAGGTGTGTGTTTGTGTGTGTGGTCATGTGGACGGGTGGTGATGTTCGGATGTTGAAGTTCTCATCATGTGATGTGTTTTCAGGAACATCTGCTGCAGAAATCAATCTTTCACATCATTCATTTGATTCCACTTAGACGTGACATCATGTGATGTCGTGAGATCTTGAGTTTGGGGGATAATTTGACCATCTGAACCTTTGAGACGGCGTCTCTCTCTCTCTCTCTCTCTCTCTCTCTCTCTGTCTCTCTGTCTCTCTGTCTCTCTGTCTCTTGATCTCTGTCTCTCTGTCTCTCTGTCTCTTGATCTCTCTGTCTCTTGATCTCCCATCCAAACTGAGATGGAGCTTTTTCCCATGAAAACAAAGTGAATTGCTGTTTTTGATAACGATGATGATGTTTAATATGAACAGTGTGGTTTATAAACAGATGAACATCTTCAGGACCTCAGGACAGAAGTTCTGTTTGAGAGAGCAGTGAACTGACATGTTACAGTCATCAGTTCTGTGGTTTATTAAGATCTGACTGAACACAGACGCTTTGACTCTCTGAAGCACATGATTTGACACAACATGACGAAAGTCTAAATCAATATGAAAAGTGAAATTCCAGCGTTATGGATGTGACATTAAAATGCTCAGAGAATGAATTTGTTACGATTTTATTGAAGCATCTGTTTATATTTTACTGAACCCTTGTTGATAGAGTCTAAACATCAAAAAAGTCAATAAACAAGTGTTATGGATGTGTCAAAATAGAACACGGTTTTTAGGAGACATTATCTCTGAAGGATTTCTGTGAAATAAAATGCACAATCCTGAAGCAACAATACCCAATGAATGGAGAAGTGATGCCCCTTTATAGAACATCATTAGTTTCTTTATATTCATTTTCATGTGTCTATTTATGAGGAATATGAAGTGTTTTGGATGTGACAATCCTGAAAATGGCTCTTACCTGACTATGAAAAATCATGAACTAAAAATAAAACAAATGCTTTACAACTCACATGGGTATTTAAACCACCAAATGTTCAAATCTGTGCTGTTACCACGGATTATCTGTTGGTTTGTGTTTCTTCAGGTCCGTTCACAGATGTGGTCACAGCTAATCTCAAGCTGAAGAATCCATCAGAAGGGAGAGTGTGTTTTAAAGTCAAGACCACAGCACCGCGCAGATACTGCGTGCGGCCCAACAGCGGCATCATTGAACCCGGAGCCACGCTCACTATCTCAGGTCAGACTCTAGCTCTGATGAAGCTTGTGTGTGTTTGTCAGCTGTGTGCGGTCTTTATATTGTGTGTTCATATTTGTCTCTGTCACAGTGATGCTGCAGCCCTTCGAATATGATCCAAATGAGAAGAGCAAACACAAGTTTATGGTTCAGAGCATCTTCGCACCCCCGAACATCACTGACCCAGAAGCCGTGGTAAAGCTCCTTACACGTGTGTGTGTGTGTGTGTGTGTGTGTTGTGTTCAGAACAGCAGGTGTCAGCAGTGAGAGTGTGTGTCTGTTTGTGTGTTTAAAGGAACCTTGGGGATAGAGAGATGTGTGGCTTAATATATTAACTATGGCATTGACTTTATAAATGTGAAATAAAAAACAGTGTAACTGTCACAGTATTCATAAACTTTAATCAAATATTTTACTGAGAGGCAGACTTTTTTTTCCGTCCAAATCCGTGACGTCGAATGTTTGCAACTTAAACCTGTTTTCTTAACACTACAGCGAAGATAAAACACGTCTATATATATCTTTAAAATATGAGACGTCAAATCGAAATAACGGTTAAATGTCACTACATCCCAAAGTCAGAGGGCGCTCTTGTGCAGAATCTCTGAATATGAGAAACAGAAGAAGAACGATTAGTTCCAGGAAATGTCTGTGTTCTTCAAACCTTTTCAGGTATTTTTTTGATAATTAAGTTGATTTCTATTGATGATGATAGACGAGTGTTGCTTTTTCAAATACACGTTATAAACGATTCAATCTCGTCGTGATTTTAGATCGAGACAATAAAGCTGATAAATCTACATCAAATTCAAAATCTGGATAAAATGCTTTTTAATTAAGACATTGTGTTTATAATAAATTCAAATTAATTTTCTTTATTAATATGTTTGTATTGCTTCTGACCAACAATATTAAAATGTATGAAGATACACCAAATAGCGTCTTTATTATTTCAGCATTATTTATATATATTTGATCTCATATTACAGTGTGTCTCTGTTCAGTGTGGCTGAATTGCTTGCAACCATTTTACATCATTGAAAAAGAACACGGCGCCCTCCTTAGGTTAAAATGAGTATTACATTGAGCTTCTTTTTAAAGAAATGTGAAGAGGAATGCTAGTAGTGTAAGACTTCACAATATATTCAGCCACAGATCTCTCTATACACTGACTTCACTTTTAAAGTGATTCTCTTCTGCTTCATGATGTCACTCAACGAGACACCAAAAGTCAAGTTTATAAAACAAGCCATAAATAGTCTATTTGAAGAGTCTGGTTCCAAAATGAGATCATTATCAAAAATCATATTTTTATTATGCTATCATGTTATCATGTTTTATGTGTCTGATGAATGTAACGCATGTTTTTCTTCTGCAGTGGAAAGAGGCAAAACCAGACGACCTCATGGATTCCAAACTCAGATGTGTCTTTGACCTTCCGTCTGAAAACGATAAAGTGGTACGTGAAGAGAGAGATTGAGACGGAGAGGAAAGGTGTGCATGTGAAAAATTAGCAAATACTAGACTGTCATCCACCAATAAGTCAAGATTAGTGATTGGTTATGACAGAAGTTTAGCATCATAAAACACCCACAATGCACATGGTCTCCTCTGTGATGTCATGAAAGTAATGACGGACCGCCTCAAGTTACGGTCGTGTGTTCAGCAGACAGACAAGGTTCTGTCTCACTCATGTTATTCTACACAAGCATGACCTTCAACAGACATCTCTCCTGAATCAGTGTAAAGAATGAACCCAAGTTTTATTTGTGTATTCGTCCAGAACGATGTTGACGCAGTTAAAGCGGCGCCGGCGCTCAACTCTTCCAAAGGAGACGTGCTGTCGGCCCCTAAAAGTGTCAGCGGCGCTATGGACGACTCCGAGATGAAGAAAATCATGGACGAGTGCAAACGTCTGCAGATGCAGGCCAGCAAGCTGTGCGAGGAAAACCGCCAGTTAAAGGTGAGTGGGTTCTTTGTCATTCCAGTAATTATTCAGTGTACGTGATGACCTCATCACCTTTCGTGTCTTATGATCAGGACGACGGTTTGAGACTGCGAAAGACCCAACGAGGCGAACATAGAACGTCTAACTCCAACACTCTGATTGGACGAGAGTCCAGCGTGAGCTCGCTTCCGTCACTCCTGGTGGTCATAGCTGCGCTCTTCATCGGATTCTTCCTGGCAAAGTTCGTCCTGTAGGCGTCGGCGGGGGGATCTGACGCGGCGAGCGCTCCCGAGCCAGCGATGGATCACACGCAGCCTGATGAGAAAGTCTTTCTGTTGACGTGACCAGCAGCTGCATCACCGGCCCCTTTGTGTAACACCAACGTCCCACCAGCCCCGTCCTCTGGGGAGCCACATCATATCAGCACGAGAGACACAGAAATCACTGGCTTGGTTTTGGGTTGGGCGCTCGAGTCCATGAACTGATTGTTTTTGGAATGATGAATGAGAAACACAGAATCAACTGAAAGACGAAGATGAGTTTAGTTCTGACAGCCGTTTGTGTCCCTAAAACTAGATTTTCTTTTGTTATCTTTCATCCGATCCAACACGAAACGCCACAGCAGAGACCTTTCAACTTCACGGTTTGTTTAGCGGTGATGTCAACGGTTGCCCGGAAGACACAGGTGCCTCCTTCCTCTGTACAGTTGTTCTCCGTCTGTTCCTAACGATACCAACGCAGACTGTTTTATTACTGTAATTATTATCATTTAATAATATTATTATTCATGTACTTTCTCTCCAAACAGAGCATTTATTTCCACAGATGTCTTTACTGTCTCATACTAGAGGACGTTGAAGAAATTAAACGTGAAAAATAAAAAAAATCTGAGCGTTCCGTGTGTGTTCTTTATTTGTCTCTCTCTGATACGAGGCTGTCGCTTGTGTTCTCAATGTAAATCATCATGTTCACACTTTTACTTAAAACAACAGCGTGATAAAATAAAACCTGTTTTATTCTTACATTTGTAATCTAGGTACTTGGACAATGTTTGTCAAATTGCGTCTAGCTGACACACTGTCAAACACACACAAAGCTTCAATAACACCATAATAAACTTTAAATCTTGATATTAGAATAAAGCATCTTTGTTTTGACCTGAACTGAGAGCTCAACAGGGTTTCATTCGTTAAAACACTTTAAACTCACTGTGTTTATTTAGATGAACATCAGTAACTGAGCCTTTGAGCATGTTTGAATAAAGTGTCTGAAGATTCTCATCTCTATGAAACTGACGGATTAAAATATAGACTGCTTTAATAATACTTTCATAAGTTTAATGCAGGGGGTTTTCCTACATAGAGAAATTAGAGGCGGCGGCCTCCGTCACGACATTTGACGCATCAGACTCTCGACAAATCGGGTGTCTTCACAAGAAACACTGCGGTCATTAAACAGACTGTCATTTGTAACTGCAGTTGCGGCATTACGCCTCAGTGGAGGCGCTGTTTCCTTATCGGCACACTGAGGCGCTAAAAAGAGTTGCAGAGCAAGAGCTGGCTGTGTTTCACGGCTGTTTGTTTTACATCCAAGTACGTTTCATTTCTTGAAATGTATTAAATGAACATGACGTTCATCATTGTAATGTCTTTAGCTTTGCTAAATCAATGTCGTTGAATCAGCGAATACTTCCCACAGCGAGTTCGCCAGAATGAATGCACATGCGCTCAGAACGACTCACACACGAATGACTCACTTGAACTAGCGAATGATTCATTCACTAGCGAAGTCTGGTGCAGCCAATCAACTTCAGACGCTCACACACCTTCGCTTCCTGTGACGTCACTTCCAGTAGACTCGCGCACCTTCGCACTTGTCGCTACCCGATCCGTCCCGGAAACACGATTTGTTCCGCGCATGCGCGAAACTGACGCCACTTCCGGTTCATCCAGATTTTACTACAGTCGACTCGATCCGTTCAGGTGTTGCTCGATTTGTAAGTGCGTGTCGCTACCTGATCCGTCCCGGAAACACGATTTGTTCCGCGCATGCGCGAAAGTGCGTCTACTTACGGCCGAAACAATTTACGGCAATTAAACAAAAAAAAGGTCGTTTGACACAACTCGTTCCATACCGGAAATATTTTTTTTTTATAAACTCTTTATTGAAAATTGCACTGAACATCAAAAGACATTAAACAAATTACAATCTGTAATGGTTTGGAGAAATGGGCTGAACGAGGAATAGGCTGCACTACCCTTATAAGAGCGGAAAATAGTATTTTTTTATTCATTTTGACACTTTTTTAGTTTATTTTATGAAAATATAATATAAAAAACGGATATGTGTCATGAGTGAGAAATATTTTGAATTGATTAAATATAAATATTTTTACCCCAATTAAATAATTGTAAAATAAAAATCTAACTTAATAGTTTACAATTGTTAGACACCATTCAGTAAAGTGTGTTTTATTAATAAATTATGCTGTACATATTTTAGCATCGGGTAGCGACATGCACTCTCAGGCCAGATGCACTGTCAGCGGCGCATGCGCACTCCGACACATGCACTGTCAGCGGCGCATGCGCAATCTAACAAACGAACTGTCAGAAACGTGTGTGAATTAAATGCACCAACAGGCCAATTGTAAGTATATTTATTAAATATTCCATTTATTTATTTATTCTCATAGAATATTAAGTCGAAGTGAAAGTGTTGTTTTAACTATATTCAATTCGAACAAGATTAAGTCGAAGTAAAAGTGTTATTATGAATTATTTTACCAATGTAATCGAAAACGTTCTTTGACATTATCAGACGAATGTTGTAAGTATATTGATTTCATTCATACAGTATTAGATAGATGTAAAAGTATTGTTTTAATGTATAAGACTGTAGTGTTCCTTCTTGTGTCGTGTATTAGTTAAACTACACACACATGTAGATGTAACTCAGAACTAGGTATTTATTATTGAACTCCAACCGCATGTGTTGCTCACAAGCTCGTGCGTGTATAACTCTCGCTCACTCCCGGGTAACCACACCATAACAAAAGACAAGGTGGCCCTCTAATGGAGTGAATATGTAATTGCACCATAAATGTATAACACTACACCACAAAGACCATGTTTTCGAAAACTAACTTAATCCTTATAATCAATAGTACCAGATATATCGCATCTATGATACTTGGGTAACGATACCTGTTCTTCATACAGTAATTTATTGAAGAACTAAGGTTATCTAAATTAATTTTCTAGCGTTGCTTGTAAACTCACAGGAAAGTTTGTAGGTGACCTGCACTATATAGTTATTTTTTAGACAATGTGTTTCTCAAAATTATTTAATATGACGTTGAAATCTATCAAATATAGGGTAACTCAGGTAACTCCTCAGGAAAAGTACCAGCAACCTTAAAAAGGTAGTCGTAAAGGTAACAAAAAGTTATATTTGCTTTTTAGGTAGATGCAACCAATCTTTTCATGTGTGAGTTTGCATCGGAGAAGCAGGTGGTTCAGTCTCCACGAAAAGTAGATTTTGTTAGAGAGGTTGTGGCCATTATTGTTCAGCATATTTTTATTTATCATCTTCTGCATTGTTGTTTCTTAGGAGCGTGTCATGACGGATCTTAAAACTGCCAGTCAGTGATGCTTGGAGAACTCACTTATAATGTGCATGCAGGGTGATGAAGCTGCAGAGGCCTTGGAACAGTTCTTCACTACAGACATGTCATAGAACATGATAGTGTAGAGCCTCTGAAGTTTGTTTTTACTTTTATGCAGGACATGCATACATTTTTAGAGAATGTGGTGGACAAAATGCATCTTAGAGTCTTTTGTCGAGTACAAAATTGAACAAGGTTGTCCATTTTTTGTTTTGGGTTATGATTTTATGTTAAATTTTTTCACAATGCCACATATGACTCGTCCTGCTCTTTATATATATATATGTATATATAGTATGTCTATATATAATAAAACTTTATCATTAAACCATTGATTAACAAGCACCTATTTATTGTAGAATGAGACATTTATGTATATATGTGTGTTTGTTTATAATTTTAGGCCGGAAGAATACGTGTACAAGAAAAGGTTTTATTTAGTAATGTATTTTCATTATTAGTGTAGATGTTCATTAATGTATTTCAGCTATAATTATAATAAATACCTGGCCTTGACCCGAACCACCAGTATTCACGGTACTCTTAAAAAGCAGTAACCTTCACATTTTATTAATAGAATCTTACAGTTCACCTCGTGAAATACGTTAGAGCGTGCATGTGACCAGTGCGCATGCGCGACTGAGAGTGCATGTGACGAGTGCGCATGCGCCGCTGACAGTGCACGTGACGAGAGTGCAGTGTCTGACAGTGCATCTCGTCTGCAGCCAGATGCTATTGGTAAATTTTAATGTTTTGTCCATGTGTGATAGTATAAAATATCCAGTATACAAAATGTTGTCGGTCTATGTATGCGAAGTTTTTGTATAGGTGAGCTAGCATACCATAATATCACTCTGTCCGTCACTCGTTTAAAACATAAACTTAACTGAACTAGTTAATTATATGGCATATATACGTTGAAAGCATTGGATAGTGTTCCGTCCCTGTTTAATTATTGGTGGTGAAAATAAGTTTGTGGAAGTGATTGATGTTGTTGATTTGATATAAACGTACTGACGTAAGTTACATTCAAAGGGTTTCAGTAAGATTCGTTAGTTAACAAAAACTGTAACTGTTCTTCTACATCATTTGTTATTTTCGTTTACATTTACTCAAACGTTATTACCTTTAAAAGTTGTATTTGTTAAGTTAACAAATAAAAATGTATGTATATATTGGTCTCGTCGTTTTCTTCTTGCAGATGCACCATTCAGTAATGACATGATGTTGAAAGAAAACCCCTGGTGCCTCAGTGAAGAATCATGTTGCATATTGTAAATCTGAAGTTCATAACCTGTCCTGAAACAAACCAAACTGAGGAAAATAAAGCTACACATTATTTAAAAATGAAAAAAAATATTGTTTTCAAAATAAATATGTACAAGTAAAAATAAGAATAGACTATTATATGTACATGGTATATGCTCTATACAGCAGAATGAAATATCATTTACAGAAAGAGCTGTATACAAAATAGATGGTGTATTATCTGGAGGATATAATTAATATTGCACTTAATTATTATTGCACTGATCTATTAAATTACAAGGTGGGTAAAAAAACACACTCTTTTAATTCTAGTTGTTTTGGTGCTCAGCAGCAGCGCCGACCAGACTGCAGCATTGTAAAGAGATGATGGCTTGGATGTGAGGGGTCCAGGGGGATTCTTCTAACTCTGGATACACGATAGGCTTAGACGTTATATTATAATATACGAGTTATTTTAAATATTTCTTCATACTCTTTTTAAATGTTAAAATAAAATAATACTAAAATATAATCCTTGGAGTTCTGATAAATTGTCTGGATTATTCGTGTCGACTGCATGTGACGTCACAGGAAGAGAAGATGTCTGAGACCGCAAATGTAATTCTGCAGTCAGATGCTATTGCGAGCGCCGCACTCCTGTCCATTAAACACATTGAGGAGCGATGCGGTGCCTTCTTCCAAATATCATTTCATTCTCACTCACTCAAAAATAAGCAATCAAACACAAAAACAGGAGAGGAAACGAACCAAAAACAATAAAAAAACCTACAAATTAAATAGGCTGAAAAGTTTATAAGCTGTGCAAATTTAACAAGTTATTTGTGCTTTCAAATTAGAGTATTAGAAGAAAACGTTGTTTTAAAATACCATTTCATCTCTTGTAGAATATACTTTGAAAATAGACAAGTATAATGACGTATTCTTAGCTTTTAGTTGTACTCCATGATGTGCTTTTATCAGCTATAAACTGTGCTAGAATTATTCAACTAGTAAATCCTCAGTGTAGATACACTTCAAAGATGCAAATCAGGTGAAGATGCACACGCATGTTTAAAAGCTCATGTGTTCAAATCAAGAGAAGTGAATGCAGACCTTAAAACAGAAACATGCGACGGATGACTGCAGATGATGTCGTCCTCGGGTGGAGATGCTGACAGTGGGGTGTTTACAGAATAATGATGATATGCCACGTGCAGAGATAAACATCTCTTTACTGATTAGACTCAACTTCAAAATCAACAATTCAAATGAGCAAAAAACACAAACTGCAGATTTCAACAATATTTTATTCCAAAATACAAACAAGAAATCACACGGCTGAACTCTCCCTGTGTGGATGTCACATTTTCTGTGTGTGTGTGTGTCAGGTTTAGCGTGAAAGGTATGGCAGGTCAAAGGTCAAGACAGGTTTCTTTTTCAAACGTGTGTGTGTGTGTGTTTTAGTACCAAAGCTCATCCAGCTCATTCTCTGAACACAGTGCCAAAAATAAACCTTTATGAGTTACAAAATTACTTAAAGCCCTTAAAATCACTCATTAACACTCTTATCTGTTAACACACAGCAGAAGTGTGAAACAACCACTGCCATCAAACACACTCGAGTAGAAATCATCTGAAAAGGAAACTTGTGTAAGCTTCAATACTTTAAATACTGTAATAATGGGCTTAAAATCAAGAGATACGTTCATCTGATATTTGACCGCAGAGCTCACGGCGTCATCATGGCACATCTTTTATACGCTTCTTAATATTTGATAAATGAGCGAATTGTCTAGTTTCACTCCAAAGTCCAAACCTTGACATAAACTAATATCTGTGCACAGACACACTATTCAAATGAGTCGAATGATATTTGAATGCAGAAAATTATGCCTCAAACTCTCAAAAACTGTATACAAAATCCTCTTTAGCTCATGACATGACACGTGAAAAGCAAAGATTTAAATTAGAACGTCACATCACGGTTAGACTTTGATTTATGCAAACGTCAATAAAAGACGATGAATACGAATGGAAATGAAAGTAAAAGGATTCATTACAGTAAAGGGAATTTCAATCTCAACAGGCCTGTTTCTTCATGCGAATAGAATTGGTATTTCTTCTCTTTATATTGTGTTAACACAAGACGCACTGGACTATAAATACGCTAAAAATCAAACACTTGAAATCATTGTGATAAATCAGATCTTTAAGGCGGTCAGAGATGTTTTTTGTTGCTTTGCGATCACCTGACCGCAGGTCTCTGCTCTCCCCGTGATGTGATGGGCAGACGAGTGACCTCTTGTGTGGTCGGAGGTCAAAGGTCCTGATGGAAAGGTCTGGACATTATTCCTAAACACAGAAAGATGAATCAGTCCAAGAGCTTTCACAGGGCTGACGTGATGTGAAAACATGAGCCGGTGAGATGAGACGTGAGCGGTGTGATGGGACAAACGTCACATGCCAGAGTCACAGAGAAACATGAAGTCATGTACAGCAGATTCTCAGCCACACGATTGGTCCACCGAGAACTCTCTCTGTCAATCACACGGACCCTACATGACTTCATGAACACATCCGCACGAAACGCATTGTGTTTGTTCTGCAAGCTCCTAACACACAACACATGACAATCACACAAGAGTCACAGACTGATGCTGAAAGGGATTCTGGGTACGGACGGACATGTCAAGTGTCATAATCACCGCAGACAGACAATAATAAAGAATGATGGCTGATGATCTCAAGCAGTCGTAAAGATTCATCAGCTGTTAATGTTGAGACTGTCTGATGCGTTTGCTGTTGAACTTCACTCTTAAATCACACGATCATGTAGATGTTATTAGACGGCCGGTTAACTTCAACAGCCTGACACAAACACTTTCTCCAAATGCTGATCCACAATGTCTGAACAGACTTTTATAGGATGAAACAACTCGCTGACAAACCTGTGTTTGAGACTCATAATCATCAGTCATGATAACACAAGAATCTGTTGACGTGCTCTAAATGACCTCAAACAAACAGGAATATAGAGCCGTTGACCTTTTCATGTCCATGATAGGTAATGTTCCGGTTTGTCTGATTTTTCCCCATGAATTACACGAGTATCTACTGGTGAATATAATGTCTTCTGTTGTACCCATAGATATAAACACCTAGAGGCCACACTCGAACGTTTCTGGCACATAGACGCGTCGGCCATCTAGGAACAGTCCACTGACGTCACTCCCAGTTTGCTAGAATGCCACAACACTGCAATATTTAAATTTACGAAAATTGTCCACCCTTTCGTTGTTGTCATGTACTAGTGTAGCAACGACAAATATGTTTTTATAATCATGCACTGTCTTGCTCTTGATTGTTAACGGTCAGGCGTGCGCAGGGTTGCCAGATCTGTGAAGGAAAATCCTTCATCATGAGTCTAGCGTTCCTACTCCAAATAACAGAACTTAAGGCTGAAACACACTACGAGACTTTTGCTCGGACTTTCAGTCTGGACTTGTTTCAGAAAGTCTACGTCAGTCTGCATTTTTGATCAGTAAGTGTGTTTCTATCCCAAACTTTCAAAAAGTCTGCAAGTGTATGATGTCTAGTTTAAAACAAATCTGCTCAGATTTAAAAAGTCTTGTAGTGTGTTCCAGCTATTGACATTCATAAATAAAATCATCTGAAGAAGATTGACAGCTATATAGCAAGATCCTTCCACTCCTAACCGGTGGAGAAAACAAACCGGAGCAAAAGTAAAAACGCAACCCAATTCCACGGGAAAGCCGCAGACTTGGCAACACAGACCGGCTCGTTCCAATATGGCCGACGACCTTCGTATAGCGGCCCAAAGAAACAGATGCTAATGCGGCAACTAGATATTTATACTCCGCACAATCCTGTCAAATTAACAAATAAATAGGTCAAAAATAATATATAATCCACACTTTGATAGTGTTCATTTGTTTCAAGTTTGCGGTGTATAAATAACTAGATTCTGAGTGTCAATTTGACCTTTTTTAACACTGGTGATAATGTTGTGTGCCTCTGGTTTAACCACATCACATGACATCAGTTTTGATTACTTGAACTTGTTAGTAAGGAAAGCGTGGGAGCAGTGAGGAGATTTACAGCCAGCTGTAGCAGTCTTGATGTTACAAGTCAAAGCGAAATCCTGAAAGAGTTTTCTAATGATGTTTAGAAGTGATAAGCATCTTCTCTACTGCACGCATGGGTTAAGTGCGTTCTCAATGTGCTCAGCAAACATGAAAGCATCAGTCAGTTTCACTCATATAACCCAGAAGAGCTGGAGTCATGCAGAGAGCATAACACGCATGAGAGATGAGAAACACCTGCGCTTACCTGCGCTTCAGTCGAGAGCTCAGTCTCTTTATGAACCACCACTTTAGTCACAGACATGTCAGGATGCTGCTCTTTAACATCTTTAATAGCCTGAGCCAGAACCTGAGACGCAAACCCAACCAACACCGACACCACCGTCATCATCATCATCATCATCATCCCGTTACCAATGTCACAATTCACACAAAAATCATAAAGCATCTCAGCACATAGATCAAGATCATCACATGAACTCTCACAGACATGAAACATGTAAGGGATAATCCACAGCTGGCCGTACATTAAAGGATTTTAAAGCACGACGTGGAGGCGAATAACCACCCACCACGAAGTGCAGTAATTCCGAGAAATGTATGGCTAGCCGTGGACTATACCAATTATACCATGGTTATTCACAAAGTTAAATCTTTTATTGATGTCTACAGTGTCATTTTATATCAAACAGGTGAATATGAGGGTTATTATGTCGGTTCATTTTAAATGTAATCAAACTGACTGGAGCTACCCGTGCGTCACAGGGTTTTAATGCACACCTTCCAGCCAATCAGAATCCAGTATTCAAACAGACCATGGTATAACTCCTGTTCTCTGAGAGAGTCAGTGATGACATCACTGTGATGAAATCACTCAGCATCTAACACCACATGTGATGCTTTCTTAGAATAAAACAGGTTCAACCCGTCAAAGACTTCAACACTCTCATGTTCTGTTTAAATGAAAATAAATACAATAAGGCCTGATAAATAAAAAATTAGCACCGACCACTAAGGAAAATGTCTTCCCCTTTTTGCGTGCACCTGTCACATCAACATTGCAAATAACGAATATGGACGCAGATAGACGCGAAATGTGAATCGGGCCTTAGTGAAGGTCTTGACGAAGATCTTTATTTTTGTTTTGGTCAATAAATCACATTAAACTACACTATTGTCAAAACTGAAAGTATTAATAATGCTAGCTCTCAAGTTCATCTGTAATTGAGTTTATTTGGCTTCAATGAATCAAAATGAATATTTGAGTTCAAGTTGAAGTGAATTTCAATTGTACTCTTTGTTTTTCAAAGCTCTGACTGGATCAGCTCCTAATACATCTGTTAGATTTCTGAGGTCTTCTGGACAAAGACTGTTGACGGTCATGAGTTTCAGGTTGAAGTGAAGAGGTGAATGAGCTTTATCAGTTGTTGGGCCAAAACTGTGGAATAATCTTCAGGTTTCAGCAGATTCTGAATTTAAATCTTAGTTAAAGGAGTGCTCACCCTCATGTCATCCAACATGTTTATGTGTTTGTTTCTTTAGTAGAAAAGAAACGAAGCTTTTTGATGAAAACATTGAAGTCACTATTTGGAGAAAAATCCTCCAACTGACTCCAAACGCTTGAAGGTGAAAATGACAGTTTCAGTGCAGCTTCAAAGGACTTTAAACCACACCAGACCATGAATAAACGATCGGTCATTTAAAAAAAGAAATTAATTGTATATACTTTATAAACACAAACCATGTCATGAACGCACATCACAGAACAGAGCAAGGCGATGGTTTGTGTTTATAAAGTATATACAATTTTTTTTGAATGGCCGATGGTTTCTCTAGATAAGAGCTTTATTCATGGTCTGGTGTGGTTTAAAGTCCTTTGAAGCTTCACTGAAACTGTCATTTTCACCTTCAAGTGTTTGGAGTCCATTGAAGTCACTATATGGAGAAGAATCCTGCAATGTTTTCATCAAAACCTTCATTTCTTTTCCACTAAAGAAACAAACATAGAAACATGTTGGATGACATGAGGGTGAGCAAATGATCATCAACATTTCTTTTGAAAGTGAACTACTCCTTTAAAGACACATCTTTTCTCACATGCATATAACTGTTCCAAGAGCTTTTGTGTCCTCCTCATTCATTGGTGTTTTTTATCTTTTGCATTGTGGTCTTCATTACATATATTTACTTTTGAAGTTAATTTGAGTATGATATTGTGAGGACACAATGGTCGACTTCTGTTGGTGATATTGTGTTTTATAAATGAATGTTGATTTGATTCTTCATCAGGGTTGTTGTCAATATCAGTGTATTTTGTCAATAAAACAGATCTCAGAACATTTAAGTTCCCTGTGTGTGAAGTTTATTCAGACTTTACCTGATCGTGATCCATGTCTGCGTC
>CM017899.1:31415546-31554954 GCA_008369825.1 Triplophysa tibetana
GTCCTCCGCATCGGGAGGATCGTCACGCTGGACCGGTGCTGATGACAGAAAACACAGTTCATCAGTCAAACATTTGGTTGGAGGTGACGGGTCACGTGATGCTGGTGTTATACCGCTGTCCATGCCGAGGGCCACCGTGTGTCGTCTGCTGCTCGAGCGCTGAAACTGAGGAGCGATGCGTGCGATCTGAGCGCTGGCTCGACGCGTCTGAGCTTGAGTTCGGCCGCTGTAACGAAACTTTGAGCCCAGCGACAGGAACTTCTTGGGAGGGGCTTCAGGAGACACCAGCCTGAAGAACATCATCACAGCATACATATATAGATAGTAAATATAAATTAATGAAATGAAATAATTGAATAATACATTTAATTAAATGTGTGACCCTGGACGACAAAACCAGTCTGAAGGGTCAATTTTTCTAAATTGAGATTTTACATCATCTGAAATACGCTTTCTATTGATATGGTTTTTTAGGACAGGACAGTATCTGGCGGAACAACAACTGTTTACAAAGCTGGAATCTGAGAGTGCAAAAAAGCTAAATATTGAGAAAATGGCCTTTGAAGATGTTAATCTGAGGCACTGAAGCAGTATTCACAAAATCGTGTACATTTACGGAAGGAAAATTATAAAATATCTTCATGGAACATGATCTTTACTCAATGTCCGTATGTTTTTTTGGCATAAATGAAAAATCTGTCATTTTTACCCATACCCTGTATTTTTGGGGATTACTAAATTTTTTCCTGTGATAGTTAAACTAGTTTTGTTGTCCAGGGTCACAAATAGTAAAAAAAAAATGTAAATGCCATTTTACTTGAATACTCAAACCAAATTTCAGTTTAATTTTTCTGGCAATTACTTCTTATTTTTACAAGGTGTCTTTTCCTTCTGCTTGGTTTCATGCTGTCGCTTACCAATAGTTCACCACAGCACACATTCTGAGACGTGTCCTGTCCTTCAAGTAAACCTCAATTTGATTGTTTGTAACGATCAAGGCGCCACGAGAGCCGTGAGGGAATGACGCGAGGACGGTGACGCGAGTGATGAGTGTCGGCTGTGCGTTGCACCGGTCTCACATCTCTCACGGAGGCGTTCGGAAGCATAAAAGAACAAGCGACAGAAGTGTACGACGAGAGAGGACCAGGTTTGGACTTTATGTTATGTTATATTATGTTTGTGTGGTCAGCACAAACGTTTTTGTTTTGTGGTTTGTATATTTTATTAAAAGTTGTTGAATGTTCGCCAGCACCCGCCTCCTTCTTTCCTTACTTTCCTAACTGTTACACAACGTTTCCGTGCTATTTTTCCTTTAGATTTTTATTTTGACACATACGTTGACGCCTGACAGAGGACATTTCTCATGTGAGTCTCATAGCGAGAACAGCCAATGACAGTGCTTCCAGCTACTGCAAATCTCTGTGTAGATATCTGCTGATGGAGCCGGAAATTGAAATCATTATTTTATAATATATCATTTTTTTGGCTTCATTATCTTGGCATTGTAAGCACATGATTTTTTAAAAACATACAAAAATATTTTATTATAAAATGATAAGTCAAACATTTTCTGCAGCTTTTTTTAACCTCAATGTATGTCAGCTCGCGCGCCCCTAATGTGAACTCTGGCCCCCCCTAAGGGGGTCACGGACCCCAGCCTGGGAACCACCGTGATAATACAATATTTGTTTCATGTTAGGACACAGTGATGGCAAATAAAAACCCCATTTTTATTCACAAAAAAAAAAGATTTGTCTCTCTCTCACCTGAAGAAGGTGTGATGCTCCACACAGACTTTCCAGACTCTCTTCGCTGCTCTGTGATTGGGCAGTTTAAATCCGATCGTGCTCTCAAACTGTTCAAGCTAAATGAGAAGATGATGATGGTTTTCAGAACTTAGCAAGGTCACGTCACCATCAGATTTATTAGCAAGTGTCGGTCACACGGGTCTCACCTCTCCCGGCCGGACTTTGATGTAGAAGTTGTTCCTCTTGTAGGAGATCTTGAGGATCTTTGGCCAGGCGAAGCGGTTGATGCGCAGTTTATCTCTGTAGATGAGGAGACCGCTGGAACACACTCCCAGCATAATCTCCACCCCCTCTGAATCCTGAACCAATCACAAATCACTACATCATTGCTGGACAACAACACAACACACGGACACGCGCGCTGTCGGCATGACTCAGCGGGAGAAACGTGACATGGTGAATTCTCTGCAGTGAGTTTTCATGCGTGTGTTTGAGATGATGAGATGAAACAAAGAGACAGAGGATGCACGAGTGACACACACATGCACAGAAATCTTCATTATCTACTCCAGCACAGTGTCAACCAAACACACGTGTCAACAAACGCCTACGAAACAATCATACGACACACGCGTGCAGAGAGCAGCAATGCAGCATCTTACCTTCTCCTGCAGAGCTGCAAAGAGCTCAAGCAACCGGCCAACCAGCTATCAGAGCGGAGGAGGGGCGAGAGACAGACACACGGACAGAGAGAGAGAGAATTGTGTTGTGCTGCAAGAGCCAATCAGGATCTAGCTCTTGAATGAGCATTCACCGCAATGAGAGAGAGAGAGACAGAGAAATGGAGAGAGAGAGCAAGAGACCATGAGTGCAAGAGAGAGAGAGCGCGAGAGCAAGAGACCGTAAGTGCAGGAAAGCGAGAGAGAGAAAGAGGGAGAGACCGACAGAGAGAGAGAGGGGAAAAGAGAGAGAGAGACCGAGAGGGCGGACAGAATTGTGTTGTGCTGCATGAGCCAATCAGAATCTAGCTCTTGAATGAGCATTTACCGCAATGAGAGAGAGAGAGAGAGAGAGAGAGAGAGAGAAAAGAGAGATCAAGAAAGAGATATAGAGAGAATTGGAGAGAGAGTGTTGGGCTCCAGGAGCCAATCAGAATCTATCAAAGATATAGAATGAGCATCAACAACACTGAGTGGTGAGAGAGAGAGTCACAGGTCATGATGAGGAAACACACAACCTCTCATGTCATGAAGGTTTGAATAGAACAACAACAACAGAAGAAGAAAGCTGATGATGAGAGGAGCAACACTACACTACACAACACATCATACACAACACAGAGCACACAACCCATCATACACAACACACAACACAGAGCACACAACCCATCATACACAACACACAACACAGAGCAAACACACATCATACACAACACACAACACAGAGCAAACACACATCATACACAACACACAACACAGAGCACACACACATCATACACAACACATCATACACAACACAGAGCACACAACCCATCATACACAACACAACCCATCATACACAACACAGAGCACACAACCCATCATACACAACACACAACACAGAGCAAACACACATCATACACAACACACAACACAGAGCACACACACATCATACACAACCCATCATACACAACACACAACACAGAGCACACACACATCATACACAACACACAACACAACCCATCATACACAACACAGAGCACACACACATCATACACAACACAGAGCACACACACATCATACACAACACAGAGCACACACACATCATACACAACACAGAGCACACACACATCATACACAACACACAACACAGAGCACACACACATCATACACAACACAGAGCACACACACATCATACACAACACAGAGCACACACACATCATACACAACACACAACACAGAGCACACACACATCATACACAACACAGAGCACACACACATCATACACAACACAGAGCACACAACCCATCATACACAACACAGAGCACAACACATCATACACACAGAGCACACACATCATACACAACACAGAGCACACACACATCATACACAACACAGAGCACACACACATCATACACAACACAGAGCACACACACATCATACACAACACAGAGCACACACACATCATACACAACACAGAGCACACACACATCATACACAACACAGAGCACACACACATCATACACAACACAGAGCACACACACATCATACACAACACAGAGCACACACACATCATACACAACACAGAGCACACACACATCATACACAACACAGAGCACACACACATCATACACATACATGCAGAGCCGATCCTTCCTATACGCAGACTACACAGGTTTCGTAGGGCCCGTGCACACCAGGGGGCCCTTGAGTACCACATCAGAACACTATTGTAAACAAAACACTATTTTCATAACTTGAGAATTCAACTTTAGCGGAATCATTTGGAAAAGTCCTTTTTAATACAAAATTTATTTAATTACAGTTACTGTCTCTGATAACACGCAGCGGGCGGCAGGTAATAACATGCACATAATGCGCTGATATGAGTCTTTACAAATGACTAATGCCTTAAAACTGAGCCATCCGTCTGGAGCAGAAACAAGTGCTATTAATTAAGTGATTTAAAGTGAAGTCAAGATTGTATTTCATTTGTCCGTGATAATATGTTATTTGAAATATGTCACATTTGTGCCATCACATTTAGAGAATTGTTGATGTGTTTTCGTATGAGTAAACTGTAATTATCATGCTTTGATTATCTTAGTAAAATAGATTAAAAGTTTCAGACTGGTTTTTATTTTCTGCATTTTTTCGCATTATGCGCATTATGGGAGGCATGTTGACAATCCAGAGACGCCGAACAAACCAGCGCCATATACCAACATTTCTGACTGTAATGTAAAGAGCTTCAGTGAAATGTGGTTTTGTCTTTCAGTCTTTGTTTGTTTAAGCGTGTTCATATATTTTTTGATAGTTGACAGTAATGTTTCTGTCTCATTTCAATTGTTTGTACAAGAGCCCCTCACAAGTTTGCTTATCAAACACCACATGACCTTTAGTTCTCTCCTGGAGATAAACAACACAGAAATCAGACGTCTAGGATCGGCGCTGTTTACGTGCACAACATCTTTACACACAAACATGATCTCATCTTCTCACACACAGTTTGTTTGGGTCTTATAAATACACAAGTCGTACCTTAGCATGATGTAGATCCACCCCGTACATAGACAGTTTCTTCGCATTTTCCAGGAAAAGCATCTCAGCCTCAGCCGGTGTCATACCTCTACAACACACACACTCACGAATAAATACAAAATAAACCTTAAACACCACACACACCCACATAAATAAATACTGCAAAATAAACCTTTTACACAACACACACACACATGATGAAAACCTCCAGAAAAGAGCAGAATATACTGTATCTTCACATAAACAAAGAAAGAAAGCAGAAGAAATCTTTATTGATTGTGTCACATTCTGATTGGCTCAGAGTTGAAGAGACCCTGTGACATCACATTAAACAGTTCATAGAAACACATTTGACTTCTGAATAAACCTTTGACTTTGAGACATTAGTTAAACACTACAGTACAAAACACACAAGAGTGAATGAAGAAAGCAGTGCATTGTGTGTCCGTTGGATACGCGCTGAGCATCTGAGTGAGTCTTTGTGTGTTTAGACATTCACACTTAATGAGTTCAGTAATCCCCCCCCACACACACACACACATCAGGGTGAATGAACACTAGGAGTGTGTAGGTCTGAGTGACAGAGAGTGTGTTTGATGAACTACAGAGAGAGATGTGAATCTGACCTGTAGCTGCGGTGTAGCTCCATCACCTTCTCCTCCAGTTCTTTGGTCTGGTTTGGGGCTAAACGCACATCGCTGACATGACCAGACCCCTGAACATCAGACTCATGATCTCCTAACTCGGCCTGAAGCATGTAAGAGCCCAACAGAGCTTGAGTGGCAAAAGAACACGGCAATCGACCTGAGAGCACGTCATCCCTCAACTGAAGACACAAGAAGTACCTGAGAAACACACACACACACACTGTGAACACAACACAACATAACATACTGTACAAAACCAACTTAATTTACAAGCCAACTATACACGGAATATTCTAATCAAGATATCCTCAAAACTACAAGTGTAGACAAAATGATCTGTCAATACAGAGCTTTCATTGGACGCTCACGCCTGATCCCCAGTTAAAAGATTAAAAAATATTCATAAAAAAGCACATGGACACAAACGTACGTACTCACACACGTGAACGTACACACACAAGCACACACAAACAAACGCACTCAATCACACACACATTGGAACGCATGCACACAACCTCACTCACTCACTCGCTCGCTCGCTCGCTCGCACGCACACACGCACGCACGCACGCACGCACACATGCACACACTCACTCACACACACCTGGTGATATCTTCAGAGAGTTGTGCTGGATCTGGCGTGTAAAACTTCACACCGAAGGAGAAGCTCCAGAGATCATCTGAAAACACCAGCGTTTACACTCACAACAGTCACTACAAGAGCTAAACATGACCATGTGTGTTCATCGAGCCTGACATACCTCTCATCTGTTTCTTTATCTCTTTGGACAGGTCAAGCCAGTTCTGTGAGCAGAAGAAAACATTTGAGTTCATTCAAAGAGTTCAGATATGAAATAACAATTCAAGAATAAAACCCCACAGAACCTTATGGCCTTCAGCATCACGGTACATCAGGCCGAAATAATCCTTCTCCAGAAGATTCAGATGATCACAGACTTGATCAAACACCACATGACCTTTAGTTCTCTTCTGGAGATAAACAACACATAAACCAGTTCAGAACCTTATGAAAGCACATTGCGACTAGAAACAGTTAAATTCATAAAAATGAAGGAACTAAGTGTCAAGATCCTGTCCTTCCTGTTCTGAGATTTGGGGCCTTGTGTACAGGGTCGTGTCTTGTGTGTATGTTTTGTTTTGTGTGGAGACACGTGGCAGTGTGTTTTGACATTTAGCCGCGTGTCCTCTTGTCTTTCGTTTAGCTCCGCCCCCTTGTCCCTCACATTAGTCTTTCATCTCCCTGCTAGTCTCCCTTCATGTGAAGTCTTGTCACCTGTCCTTCACCGTCCCTGTATTACTATCCCTCGTCATTGGTCCCTTTATATAGTCCTGTTCTTTCCCGTCTTTTAACTGTTTTGCGTCACAACCACTGCTCTCTTCACACCGCTGAACTTGTTGGTCATCTGACATCGTTTTACCTCGAGGTTATTCTGGGGGAGGACACACCCACATTCCGACGCCCATGCGTATGTTTACGCTTCATTGTTGAGCATTAATGTGAGTGTTAAAGATGAAGATGTTAGCATGTGTTCATGCGTGTGAATCTCGACACACCTCTAGCGTGCAGGTGAAGTCAGCGCCGTCCAGCAGTGTGACTTTACACTCCATGTTCTTCAGTCTGTGACTCCACGACAATCTGCTGCTCAAAGACTTCTGGGAAATGCGCTCGTCGTCTTGATGGTGATCTGGTGAAGTGACGTCTGATTCGCCGCCTCCGTAACGCTGCTGAGACAGAAAATGACAGCAGGTGTCATGTCACAGAGTCAAAGAACTCATAATCAGTGTTGGGTGAGTTACTCTGAGAAAGTAATGAATTACTAGTTACTAATGACATATTCAATAGTGTAGTTAGATTACTGTACAAATGACTCTCTCCAGAATTCATCCGTCATAAAAAAATTCGGGCTGGGTTCAAAGTTTTGCATCCGTAGCAAACATATTGTTTGACAACTCAGAGTCACCGTACATACAAGTGCCAAATACATAAAAACACAAACGATAATTTCTGCCTGTATGTGCAAAGACCTTTACACCCAACACTGCTCATAATCTCACAGCTTCAGCTTTCAAACAGTCCTGAAAACTCCCTCTCGCTCACATGAAGCTTTGACAATCATTTGAGTCACTCAGAACGCTTGTAGACGATAGGTGAGGCTTATTCTCAACATTCAGTCTGTCGCATCACATCACATGAGCGCTCTCATCTCAGTTTTCCTCACTTTCACTGCTCCGCTTTAAAAGACATTTTCATCTTTTAATCAGGTTACATAATCTCTATGATCTGCTTTCTAGAAGCGATGATCAACAGTGACGTTACAGCAGTACATCATCATAACATATGTAAAGACCAAGAGGATCTTTAGTATTAGGGGTTGGAATCTTTTGGAACCTCACGATTCGATTCATATTGATTCTTGGGGTCACGATTCGATTAAAAATCGATTCACGGTTTTTAATTGAGATTCTTTCTCAAAATTAGATGTGATATATGTTTAGACCCCGTCCCGTATCCTGCTGATTTACATAAAGATTTTGCAAGTGAATTCTTATCTTATTGCGACAAACATTGTATCGATGGAAAGTCTGTAGAAAACATAATTCATCACCGTTTTATAGTCCTTTTCTTTCCCATAGTATAGTTTCATACAAATGTATTGTTTTTATTTTGTTTCTCTGCTTGTGTATTTTTTCATTGCGTTTGTTAATTGGAAAAGTAAAAAAATGTATCTCAATGTCTGTTGTGGTCAAATTTCAGAACAAGTGTGGAAAGCATACGGCCCCGTAGTGGATTTTTGCAATATCACAGTTAAAAACCTCACAGATGCATCAAGAAATTTGACGTAAAAATCAAACTTGATACAAAAATTTGTGATCCTACAGACTTTGATTTATGACATTTTGGGGCTGATCTGTAATTATTTTAAATGTATTATTTTTAAAAAGAAAAACTACGCTTTTATAGTTCTTTTTGGCAATAATCTACTAATACCTAGTATTACCACAGAGTTGATAAAATCCAAAATATTTTCCCAAGACTTGCCCTCACTAAAAAATGGGACGGGGTGTATTTCTTTTAGCCCTGACATCACTGCCGCACCCCTCTAGCAAACCCCTCTAGCAAAAAAGTTCCACCTTTTTTGTTTCTGACAACATCAACGATTGTTGTTTTTACTAGAAAATTGTTTTCTTTGAAATCTTTGAATCGATAAGAATCGCTAGAGGACTGAATCGAGATTCATATGCGAATCGATTTTTTCACCCACCCTTATTTAGTATGATATTATGGGATGCTTTAATGTCAAGTAAAGATGATGAACATGATGACCTGTCGTGTGTGATGAGTCAGGTGTGATGCTGACGGTGTGTTCGCTCTGATGTGTCCTGAGGATAAGATGAGCTGTTCTTCTCTCTCTCGCTGTGAATACTGCCGGCGATCCTCACACGGTCTGACTTGAGTTTCTGTCGTCATGACGAGTTACACTGAAAACACACACACACAGATTCTACATTCGGTTTGTAAATAAAACACTAGACTTCAAATCACAGGTGACTGTGAATGTTGAAGATTCAATCCAGCCTGTTTCCTACTCACTGATTGGCCTAAAACTTAAAGCAACACTTTGTAGTTTTTCGACCTTAAGGTAATGGGCATCATTCATGAAACATGCAAAGAAAAAAAAATTTGGTGTAAATGTTGCGTAAAGTTATCCTGACGTGAATTTTCAGATTCATGAAAATGTTCGTGTTTTTCAAAATGTTAGTTGGTAGGAAAGAAGTTTACATCCGCACACTATCACGTGAAAATGGCGTGTAAAACATTCAAACGTTCTGTATTCTTTTAGCAGGATTATGCTAATTGTGAATGAGCGTGCTAGCGTGCTGTTAACAAGTGATTGGAATTCATTAACACTCACATTTTACTATCAATTCTGACGTTTACTAAGTATTTGTGAATCTGGAGAAAAGTATTCAAGAATGGCCGTTTTACGCACAAATCAATCTTCTGCGTTACCAAACCACGCTTCTGCGTTACCAAACCACGCTTCTGCGTTACCAAACCACGCTTCTGCGTTACCAAACCATGCTTCTGCGTTACCAAACCACGCTTCTGCGTTACCAAACCATGCTTCTGCGTTCGCCAGTTCCATCAGTATGTCGCTGCCCACAGGGAACCTTATACGGCAACATTATTTACACCACTGGAAACAGACGATTTCGCTTCTCAGCCACATGGGGGGGCCGTGAACAAAATATCAATAGTGTAGCTTTAATATCTTCCAATTTTGACAATATATACGTCGGAGTGCATTTTGCTTCAGTCTATAAAAATGGTCAAAAATATGCATTCAAATTTACAGTACTTATAGAATTCTTTAATATCGGGAGGTAAAATAGTAGCGAGTTATGATTTGATGAGTTTCAAAGACTTCACATTCTGTATAGTGTGTATAATCTCACTCCAGCACACACATCACACCTCATTCACACGTTTCCACAAACAAATCATGATTCAGCAAACCTTCTGTACTAAAATTTATTGAAAATTAAAAAAAAAGTATTTTGTAAACACATGTATGCAAAAATCCCATTCTATAATCACGGTATATCAGATGAACAAATTAACACACATACTGTATATAAATAAATAAATATAAAAACAATTATACACATATATATGTGTGTGTGTGTGTGTAATTCTGAGTGTTGTGGAGTACTGGCTGAACAGAAGTGAATATTTATCCAGTAACACAACACAGTGACTTACAGCAGATGACTATAAACATCAACATCAGCACGACTAAAAGCTTTCTGTTAGTTTATACACATGACTACAGCAGCTCTTGACGGAAATAAACAATGTGTGTTCACTTCATGCCGCACACACACACTTGTATGTTTTATTATCTCCGTGGGGACAGTCCATAGGCGTAACACACACACGTATGCAAGCAAACGCATACAAAGGCAGAAACCCAAATCCACGCACGCACACACATGTTGCACACATACACACACAAGTACACACACGCACGTACAAACACACAAGCACGTACACACGAAAAGGCAGAAACCCACATGCACTTACATTGAGGCAGAAATACACACACGCACGCAGACACAGACACACACACACACACGCAAAGGCAGAAACCCACAGGCACGCAATCACACACACGCTTACACGCACAAACAGGCATGCGTACACACACACAAACAAGCATGCGCTCACACACACACATAAACAAGCATGCGTACACACACACACTCTGGGGTTTATAAATAGAGTTGTGTTTATTCTGCTGTGGTGTGTGGTGGGATCGGGGGGTTCTCCTCAGCATCATCACTCATAGATCACAGCAGCTCTGAGGTCCAGCGCCCGAAGCATGCGACACGCATTCAAACCCGTGATTTACAAACACACGCTTGACATGCAGTTCTCTGAATGTCACTTCTGATTTATGCTTCAACATGCCAAAAACATGCAACTTTTCCTGTGTTTAGTTGTTTCAGTCCGAATCATGGAGATAGTTTCATAAATATGAGCATCAGAACAAACACACAACAATCTAGATCTACAATGAGAAAATCTGTTTTCAAATATAATGACTCTATACTACACTCATTTGATGCAAACACAGTTTTCTCTAAACACGTGACGACAGTTATTTATGTCTTTTATCACAGTTTAGAGTATAACATGTGTGTATCTGTTGCCCTGTTGAACATGAGCGTGTCTTGTGTTACAGTCACGAGAGATCCTGCGTTCATGTGTCAAAGTGCAGCTCAGATGTCAAACTCCTGATGAACTCAAAATCAAAGTCAAGCGCAAGAGAGCGGCTCTAAACGTCTGGAAAACAAGCTCAGAGAGAACAAGAGGAAGAAGATTCATCAGCGTTTGTAACGACTGAATCATTTGAAATGTTCTGTAAAATCAACTTTTTAATGTCACAGCAGATAACAGAGACACTGTGCATGTGAATCAATCAATCATCCTCATTTCATTACACAATCCATCACTCAACATTATATAGTTTCTCCTTGACCTCTGACCCTTGACCCCTACACATTCATGTGAACCCACACCATGTGTTTCATGAGTGAAACACAACAAACATCTAGTTTTGACATCAGACATTAAATGTCATTAAACACTGAAGTTTACTTTCAATCTTTAAAGCACAGATGAGTTCAATCTTCTGATGGACGCAGAGAAGATATTTGGAAGAATGTTGATTTTGCCTCCCATTGACTTCCATAGTAGGATCAATTACTTTATCATTTGTTTTGTGCTGTTGAACACAAAAGACATTTTGAAGAATCTCGAACAGCAAACAATTTTGGGGAACTTTTGACTACAGTTGTTTTTTGTCCTACTATGAGAGTCAATGGGGGAAGAGATCGGTCTGGTTACAAGAATTCTTCCAAATATCTTTCATTTTTGTGTGAAGTATCACTTTAACTTCTTATTCCAAATTGCCCTCACAAGCAGGCATGGGCCGGTATGAGATTTGGCGGTGTAATAATCTTCATCAGAAATATCACAGAGCTAAAATGTGTCATTTAAAAATATCTACGTGATATGCAAAAAACAACTTTTAAACTGGACTCAATACGTTTTGTTTGGAACCAACATATAGAACATGCGTGTCGGGTAAAAACAAAGCCTATACATTTTCTTTCAATACAAATATAGTTTTAGTCATGTAAATAAGAGATAAACATCAAACATTGAATTACATGATTTACTTATTTTCTGTAAAAGCAGCTCGTACCTTAGAAAGCGTATCACAGACAACTTGAGTGGTTTTGAAAGCTTGACTCTATAAACCTCGGTATACCTTGAAACCGATATTCACCCCATGCATGTAATATATATATCATGTACTGAACTGTAATGACGTCATTCCTATCAATGTCACGAATTACGCGTGAAAGAGAGTTTATCACATTCGATTTGATAATTCATAAAACATCAAGAGCTCAAACTAAGATCAGAGATTCACTACAGATAATATGTCAATAAAACTCTACTACATCTTTCGCCAACATTCATAGTATTTAAAACTTTATATTTACACCAAAACAATTCAAATGATTTTACTATAGTAAAAGTGTAGTAACCGTGTTTTTGTCAGATCGATTGAGATTTAACTACAGATGCATTAATGAAACTACTGTGACTCAATTTGTGGATAAAAAAGTGCATAAAAACAGTAAACCGCGGTTAACACTTGCGTGGGAATTAAATCCAGTCAGCTATGAAATCAAAGTCACACGATATATCATAAGACATTCGTGCAGAATATACAACCATCGATAGAAAACATTGATTAGCAATCATCAGTCGATCGACACACATTACATCTGTTAACACTGCACGAGACTAATCGAATCAACCAATCCGTGTATCGCCGCTACCGCCGGTGTTCGGCGTCGTGATGTCGTGTAGTTCAGTATTTAGAAATAAAACACCGATGTTTACATGTGACCCGTATGTTAGCATCTGCAGAAATCACGGTTTCCACTCGTGTGTTTGTATTAACGCGTGATGTGATTGACAGGGAAACATCTCGCGTGTCTGAGGAGAATAACTGAGGATCTGCGCGGTCGGATTTCATCTATTGTCGCGCAGATGTTCTGTCACAACAACGATTGTGTAACAGGAAAATCACGGAGGAACATTCGGTTCTCTCAGTCATCTGCGCCGGTGGACAGCAACACGAATGTGATATAAATGAACGCATGACATAAAAACAAATAAACAAACGCGTGGACGTTACCGGACATGCTGTCTCCTCGGGTGTCGCGCTCTTCTCCTCCCGGCCGCGGAGCGTCTGACAGCGGCTACAGCAGAAACGAACCACCGCTCTCATCCAGGTGGGGCGGAGTCAACGGACTGAGGGGCGGAGTCACGGGACTTAACGATTACTTATCGTAATGCGGAACGACTTGAACGGTATGAAACATTCTCTAGTCCTCAGAACATCAATAATCTCATTTATTGTTTTTTAAGTTCATAATTCTGTTTCAGCTGTAACTAAAAACAGAATAAATTCACCGGGAAACGGAAGTTGTCGTGACGTATATACGAGTGAAACGGCTTCTGTAATTTGAAATAATTTTTTTAGGGCGGAGCTTTATTTTGCCTTTCCCTTTCTGATAGGTTCGTTGTTAGTTGAGCCCCGAGAGGAGGGCTAAAAGTGCCTCGCCATTGGACGGTCAGTATATTCCTACCCCCTTTTTGTGCCTGACGTCATGTGGTGAAATGAAAGAAAAACCAAAAAAGATATAATATACTGCAACAGTACAATATAATATACAAAAACACAAAATACAACCTACTTAAATAAAAAACCCTATTAACCCAAAACCTACATTGCCCATAATTCCCAGACAGAATATAAAGGTCATCGGGAAATAGTACACCCGTTTAATTGCCAGCCTCTGACTCAGAATCATGGCGGACCCAGGGGTAAGAATAACAAAAATATTTAACTTAAACAACAGTTTGTTAAATCCGCCTCCAGAGGGCGCAGTAAAATAAAACAACAACAATGGCGTAGCTCGATGATGCTGTGAAGGAGTGTGGAATGATGGGAACTGTAGTCCTAAACTTCACCGCTGATTCCATCAATCAGACGGGAACCTAAAATTGTGGTCCACAAATAATTGAGTGCTCGAAACAAGCTAGTCGCTTGCTTGATGCTAGAACGACTTCCGCATTTGTCAACACCACTGTTTTCATGGAGTTTCTACGTCAGTAAAGGTGGAAACAAAGGGGAACGAGGATATGATGCCATTGACAGCCGATTGCACAGCCCTGTGTCACTGTTTTCAATGCCGATTTTCTCACGATTTATAAGTAGTTGGAAACATTTGAGATATAAGTAGTCAGCTGAACAAAATATATAACACTGGCCTAGTGGTTTTTGGATAAAAAAACTGCGAAATTGTTACAAACTGTCCCTTTAAATATAGATTTGAATCCCAAATATTTAGCTTGTTGCTTCTTTGCTGTGTCTTTCTTTTTCTTAATCAATTACTAGAGTGTACTCTAGAAATAAATTGAGCAAAGACGCTATTTTTTATTTCAATTATATTTAAGGACAGCATAACACTTTAAATAAGCAGCGTATTTTTGGATTCACAAACGAAAACACAAATGCATAAGCATAAGCAAACAACAAACAATTTCATCAAACGTTAAAGGCAGAATAGGTGATCCTGTTCAGAATTTTTTTGTCATGCTGGTTGGAAATCTCTTGACATCCTGATAGAAATCAAGAATTGCAGTGGTCGAATAGTAATTTGTATAATCATATATCGTCTGTGAAAGGCGTAGGACCAAAACACTATTGCCCAATCAAAATGTTCTGGCCGAACGCTGTGACTGGCAATGTGTATATTTTCAGCAAACATGTTTTGCATACCACTGCGCACCCTGTTCACGCAGATATCATACGTCATATGTATATCAGCACGCTCACGTCCGCTGTGTCAAAGTAGGGAGAATGATAGTATTTAAAGTATGACAACGTTTACATATATAATAATTTAGTTAAAAGTTATTTTTGAGCTAGCTTATTTGATTTAAATCTATTTGGTTAAAATAAAAAAGGTCAGTGGCAAAATCACAGCTTTTTCCAAAGAGGTCAATAAAGGAGGATTGTGAAGAGTGACAGGTTATATTTGTGTCAGATCATTTCATAGCAAATATATTACTTGAATATAAAACTAAATAATAAACTATATAAAATAACAAATACAAAGTTTCTTTGCATTTATTTTGGGCATGTGAGTGTTAAAGCACAAATATGAAGCTGTCTATAACCGACTATTTTAAAAGACAGAGTGACAAATTAACTGAAGGATTCATCAACTCAGATCCTTATGCAACGTCTTTACGATTACAATAAAAAGGGTGCGACCAAATTGTAAGTTGGTGTGACCAACTGAGAAAGTGGGAAAACTGAGTCTAGAGCCCTGCGTTCACCACGTTCACAGCTCATTCTGCCTTCAAACATTGTCAATCTTTCTTCCAAGCATTTTAAATATTACAATATTGAAATGTATTATTAAGTGATTGTTAAAAACCGTGTGTAGCTTTAGATCATTATCTACTTTTTCGTTTTATGTCTGCGTTCCGCTTCCGTCCGGATTGTGAAAATAAGAACCCATTACATTATGGTTACGCATGACTCCAGTGAATTATTATTATACCACACATATTTTTCGTAAAACCTGACGTTTTCCTCCTTTTAAACACCCCTTCAACTCCTCTTTCTAGCGTCATTTCTGAGCACGCTGCAATTGGCACAAAGGAACACATGCTAGATCTGACAAAAAAATCAGTCCCGATACACTTTCAAAGACTATTAATATTACTTCGTATTAAGTTTAAAAGGTTTTTAAACTAAACATTAATTTAAATGATAATATTTTGTGTCATTTTTTGCGTGTAATCGAATGTTGTTTCCAATGTCGACTTGGAGCTAACCGTTTAAACGCATCCCTAATGTGTATATATATATATATATATGGTGAATATGCCAAATCATGGAAGAGTAATCTGCACTCTTTACAGCTCTCCAACACTCTCACTACGGACGCCGTGTGTGACCTTTGAACCAGGACAGAGCCTGTAGCACATTCCTACTATTATCACTCTTATCACCCTTCAGGACTGTTCAAAAGTGATGAAATAAAAGCCATAAATAGCGTCTCTAAACGCAGCACGTCAGTAACAAGTGCACAGCGCTTGAATCTCAAGTTCACCGTTCATTTCAGATTCATCATTCAACCCAAGATTTCTATATCTGTGAGGTTTTTCTCACAGTCTGTGAATCTACAAAGATAACAAACGCTTCATTGATCATTAAACCAATATTTTACGACGTTCTTTCTCCAGCAGAACACAACAGAAGATATTTTGAAGAATGTTAAAGATCAAACAACAGTGAACCCCGTTGACTTCCGATGTAAGAAAAACACATTTCTCCAAATATCTTAACATGTTTACAGTCACGTGAGATTTTTTGCTGACGTTTATAATAGAAATATCTCACTAATAATTGGGGTCTATGAATGTGTGACACAAGCACTCTCATCATAAATCCCCGCTGATGTCTTTATATGGACACGAGAATCCTCCGGCTGAGTGACACAGACGTCTTATCAGACCTTTGGCTTTATCTGGACCGCCGTGCGTCTTCTGCTGAGCTCGGCACAAACATCACATGAACATCACGTTCGGGAACTTGGATGGAAAAAGTGCAAGATGAGCATGAATGAGCGTGAGCAAAGTCTGCAGTGCCAACTCAGCTGAACGGCGAGGAAAAACAGACGAGGACGCCTCCCGCCGCCTCAGTAAAGTGCGTACTATGGACGACAGGGACCTTTGAGCGTCTCCTTATCGGCTACCCTCTGATAAACAGGCAGAAGTATGCCACACCCACTCGACCTCTGACCCCGAACAGCATCCTCCTGCACCGAATGAACTCAGAATCTTCAGGGTGACTTACTAACGTTTTATTCAACACGGTTAACGCTGTGGTGTTTCGTGGCGCCCGCCAGACACTTTCTCTCTTTTCCCACCACATGATTCACATTGCTGCTTATCTACGCGTTTAACAAACAACCTCCAGACAAACCGTTCGATCTTGAAGGACAGGCAAAGAAGACAACAGATCAACAAATGTTATCAAAGACAGACGGCCGTTATCAAACACATAAGAGCGTTTAGGATACAGTCCGCAGAGCAGATGTTTACACACATTTAAAAGCAAAGCCACATTTATTCGTAGGGTGAAGGTGGTTTCTGAAGGGACCAACAAAAGTCAAATCAACATCAGCAAAAACCAGCGTGAGGAAATGAAAACTCAAGACGGGAGCTTCCTCTTTCCACAGAACCATCTGCACTCTTAACATCACATGCACACAAACGTACACACACACAGTTCTTCACGTTCAACAACACATTTCTACTCTATTTAACATCATCAACATGCCAACATATAGATCATATTATTCTCCTCATGACCACATCTTGTACTTTTAAACATCGACATCATTTATTATGAAGTTCATTCAAGTGTCTGTTTTCATACTTCCTTAAATCAATAATAAGTGTCAGTCATCAGTAATTCCCTTAAAATGAACTAACACTTAGCACACATCATACAATGTTGAGTCATTACGATTGACATTCTGTTGTGTATTTGAAGAGTTTGGTTCCAAAATGACCTTTTTAAAATAAATTCAATGTTTTTAGTGTGTTTTATTGTGTTTATTGTCTGCCGCTGATATTAATTGGAACACACAATTAAAAACATGATTTTTGACTATTTTTGGAAGCAAACACTTCCTTTATTGTTATATATATAACACAGATTGAAAGCAATGCAGGATGGCTTATAACTTTATAATCTGGCACATTCTGGGGATTTCCTGCTCTTAAAATACATGAAAGATGTTTTTATTCTGGAAAAGCCCCAGATGACAAAAGTATTCTTGCATGACAGAATAATGAAAGAGTTTCAACTCACCGACAGAAGAAACACGATACAGGTGTACATTCATGATCACATCCAGAAAACACATCCAATATTCCAGAAGAAGAAGAAGAAGAACATGAAATATTAGATTTAATGAGTGAATACAATCCGTGTCTTTACGCACATGTGTTCATATGATGAGTTTGGTTACAAAATTTCATGTTTTTTTATTTACAATTAGTCATGTCGCAGACTTACAAAGAGTTCAGATGTTTAATTATTCATTCCATAAAAAAGAAAAAAGGCTAACTAACGCAATAAAACACCATAAAAACATGCTAATAAAATAAAACATGATTTTTGTTCTTTTTTTAAAACGAACTGATCTCATTTTGGTACCAAACTCTTCATATATTTGTCAAATATATTTTTAATTTTACACATTTAAACATCAAGAGTATACACATAAAATACTAATAAAAAAAATGATAGATAAAATCATTCAGTGAATGGGTTGAAATCGTATTTAATAGCATAAAAAATATATACATTACATTTCTAGAATTAAATTGATTTCTTTTCAGCTAATGAATCCCAATTTTCAGTTTCCAAACAGTAAAATCATAACTGAACATGTTAAACTGGTATAGTATTATTAACACTGATTTGATTTGACGTCATTACGTTTGTAGCAATAACGTAACGTGACAAAGTAACAACACTTAACGAACAGTAGGAAGTTAGAATAGTAAACTAAAACTAACGCTGAATCAACGTTAGTCAACGAAGCGACACTTACACGCAAAAACGTCCCCTGACACACAGAAGGTCCTTTAACAGCTGTCACTCATTTTACCTCAAACTCTGTTGGAGTGAGAAGCTTTAACCCACTTTAGCTGAAACTCTCTCTCAGAAAGAAAGTTTCTACCTGACGACCTTCTGCCTTCATTCACGCTTCAGCCTGTCGAGTTTCCTCAGGCGGAGACTTACACTGACTGGCCACGCCCACAGCTCTCCTATTGGGTCCCTCCGGCGCAGACCACGCCCACACACATACCTCTCCCGCTATCCGTTTATTATCACTTCAAGCACGTCCTGACGTGTCTGCGTATCTCTGGATCTGTGTTGTACATTACTGTATACAATCGTGTATGATCTGAACTTCCTATTTATTTAAATTCTATACTCTATTATATACTTGCAGATGTACTGTAGGATAATATTTATTTTATTTTAGACAAGGCACGAGATTGTACCTGTGGCTGTCCGCTAGATGTCAGTATAGACTCACTGACACCATCTGAACGCCATCAAATCAGTTGATTCGACACGAGAAAGAATCAATCCAGAACAGTTTTTATTCAAATCCTTTTATTTTCATCGAGTTAGCTATATCTAAACTTAATGTGTCCAGAATAATTCACACAATATCTTCTCAACACGTGTCTAAATACATCAATGTGAATGAACGCAAGACCTGAGTCCTCGCGCTACTGTAAATCTGTTATTGCTCTTTGTGTCAACAAACCTGCTCACTAAAATGAGTGAAGATACCACAAATACATGTGCAACATTGCATTATCGTACATTACAAAAACAACTAGGCTACATGGATAGGAATTTTTTTTTTTAGTGCAAAGAGATGTTTAATCCTAATGTCATGATCTAGTATTTATGATTAGGCAGTTTATAAAACAGCAATTCTATTGTTGTTTTAACATGTCTAAATTCAGAAAACAATCCGACTTTCTACTCAAACATTGGTGTGATATTTATCTTAAACATAATGTTTCTGACGTACAACAGTATAAATACAGTTAACATTGCAATCTATTTTTTAAAAGAAAGAGGTGATTTGCTACAAAAACATATAAAACCTGCATAAACATGGCTTTATAATGAACTAAACAGCATCGTGTACACGTGACGTCATGTTACTCTGACGTGTCTAACACAACATCACATTGATATTTATTTAGTTCATGTGCTCTAACAAACACAAATACATCATGTGTAATATGAGTGAACTATATCCGCTTCATTTATGACAGAAGGACTTTATAAACCCATTAATGGACTGAATAAACCTGTATGACTGTATCACTGCAGTATATGGCTTTTCACCGGTAATGTTTAAAACAGTCACATCCACGTATGACACGATGTTCTTGCATACTTTCTAAAACATTTTTAAAGAAGAATCTGATTAATCTTCATGACCGATAAACAGTTAATGCATCTCTTCTGATCATTGAGTGCGTTCACATGCACAAAATAAAAGGAAATCTATCAAAAATCTGATTATCCATTTTTTACATGCAGAGTAATAATCCGGCTAAGTTACGCAGAAAACCGCGTTTACATGGAAGTTTGAGACTTGCCGGGTTACTCGCGTCCAGTGACGTCATCGTCGATACTCTTTTTAGTCATTGAAAATGCAGCGGGAAAAAAGGTCAGAAGCTGTATTTTTATCTCTCCTCATGTCCGCAGTACATACATATGCAACAATAGCTTTTCGTTTTGGCGTTTTTATATTAACGGCATGATTCCAGAGCGGACTTTTATGCGTTATTTTATTACTTCCGTTTGGGAATTTTACTACTGCGCTGTCAGACAAGCGCACTTAAACAAAACTGAGAGAAAACCGGTAAAGGCGTTTACATGTAGTGCCAAATCGGAGTAATGTACCAAAACTACCTTACACTGTTTATGAGCTTTCCTCGATAAAAGAAAACTGTTTTACGCGTTTACATGAGCTTACATATATCAGCTTATTAAGAGTAATCGGCGTAAAACTGTGAATGTTAACCCTGATAGCACGCATACATCTGGCTTACGTCTATTTGACGTCTGCATTTACATCTTACAGACATCTACAATACATAGTTTGCTCATCTGCAATACGTCTCGGAGATGTCTGCTGTCAGGCGTTATATAGACATCTTGAAGACGTCTGTAAGATGTTTATGATTTAGAATGTATGTAAATCTGCTCTTTCTAAGATGTTTAGCAGATGTTTTTACGCAGCAAATCTCAAGATCTTTAGCAGACGTTTTACAGACATTCAAACGTCTCCGAGACATACTGCAGATGAGCAAACTACGTATTGCAGATGTCTGTATGATGTAAATGCAGACGTCAAATAGACGTAAGCCAGATGGATTGTGCTATCTGGTGAAGACAACATGAGATGTGAGAATACAGAAAGAGTTACTGAATCAGTATCGTGCTTTTTTATAAATAAACATCCACTGTTTTTGTTTAAAGCCTTACAAAAAAGATTGTTGAAGTGTGCTAATAGTACACTATTTTTATGTACTTCTCCGAAATAGACTAAAACCTTTAGTATACATGACTTCTTAGTATATCTAAAGTATACATGACTAGTGCTGAAGTCTACATATAAATGATCTTTACTTGTATTTCATATTTTGAAAGAGACACTAATAGCATGACCAAGCAAACTTGACTTGAAGTTGTGTTTCTTTTGATTGTGTACACAACTAAACAAACTAGTGTGAGTATGCAGTGTGCTTTACTAAACTCAATGTGCTTCTGAACAAGTACAACAATCCTTCAGTCTAAACTTCTCTTGTGATTTACACTCTTAAAAAGTAAAGGTGCTGAAAACCTGTTAACTGCACACTAAAGTTGACTTTAAAACTTCATCAACCCTAACCATGACACTCTTTATATCTTTGGAACGGTCTGAGGCTCTAGAATACACTTCTGACCAGTGTTTGACAAAATAGATTATGTAGCTGCAGTAATTGATGCATTTGTGACAGGAGTCCGCATAATAATTATTATATACTGCTAAATGTCTGTTCCACCAGTGGAACACTGAGGTTTATTTCAATATTATGCAATAAAATTCAATCCTAATCATGACAAACGAAACAAATTTGAAACAAATTCAAAACGCAACTTGATTACACTTGCGTCTTTGAATTTTGAGCATTTTTTTGCTGAAACAAATACTTATTTACATAAATATCTATTTATAAATATATATCTACTTTTATATTTTCATAACCGTCAAATGAACTTTTTTCAAAAAATGTGTCTGCTATTTGGATAGTGCATCAAAAAGGGCAGTGACGGTTATCAGGTTTAACAGGTTCTCCACATCGATGCCATAGAAGAACCATTTTGGGTTCCACAGAGAACCATTCAGCCAAAGGTTCTTCAAAGAACCCTCTCTTTCTTACTTTTTTACAATCTGAAGAACCTTGTTTCACCACAAAGAACCTGTTCTGAGTCAGAAATGTTCTTCAGATGTTAAAGGTTCTCTATGGAACCAAAAGGTTCTTCAATGGCATCGAAGAACCTTTTCAAGGACCTTTTTTTAAGAGTGTAGAAAGAAGGTAAACATGTTTGGAGTGAAGTGAGGGTGAATAAATCATGACATCATTTAAAAAATTTTGTGTGAAAGATTTCTCTACATGAGTGCTTTACTGTGTTGGCAGCAGAATAATGACTTGAAACGCATTTCAGCTACACGTTGATCCAAACAACGGCAGGTTCTTGCATCTGAACAGCAGTTTGTTTTCTGATCTGTGGTCATTCATGAGTCTGTGTGTCAGTGCATGCACGCGTCAATTCATCCTCGCATCCTCCTACACCTGCGCTGGACGTTCCGTCAAACGAATCTCCGGCCAGATCTGCCAGTTTGATGTAGCCCTTACTGCCCGAGCGATCCAGCCTCGGACAGCTGAACCTCCGTGATCTCTCGTCCTGACAGCAGCTGGAGCCCGCATCCGACAGGGCATTGAGGGACAGATGTGACCCGATCACCCGCATCACGGCGGTGGGAGGCAGCAGCTGGGAGTTCCCGATCGGTCTGTCATCCAGCTGAGATTCCTGGGATGTGGAGAGTCCTTTCCTTGACTCTTCCGCTGCGGTTTCCATGGTGGCGCCGATAAACGGGCCGCAGCTCTTGCGACGCGCCGCATAGGCTTCCTTCTCATCTCTTTCCTGCATGTCGCAGTTGTTGAGTTTAATGACGGGTAAAGTGAACGCGTTGACGGAGGATGTGACTATGGAACGCGTCTCCCAGCGTCTCGGAATACCGCACGGCTCGCTGCCGCCGCTCTGCTCTCTGTAGATGCTGTATATCGCATCTGTAAACGACGGCCTCTTCGTGCTCGAGCTGTACTCTCTGGCGCGCGACGGGCGTCTGGAATGTCCAGTGCTGGACGATTTGACCTCGGCACTCCTGGACTGCACGTAACTGATGAGACCGTTGAAGGGCGCCAGGTCTTTTGCACGCAGGTTGTGGATGTCTATGACGGTGGAGTAAATGTCTCTCAGATTGATGATTTTGGTCTTCTTGTCTCGATCCTCATGCAGAACGGCGTTGGCGCAGATGAAGAGGAAGATTCCGACGCCCATCACCAGAGGTCCGAACACTTTCAGGTTATCCGAGTACAAATAACTGGCAAAAAGCCCCGCTAAGAATCCCAGGGGCCGCGCGCTCGGGGATGAAGAGTTTCTGTTGTCCGTGTCGTTGACTTGGCTCAACGCAAAGAACTGTCTGTTGCTCGTGACGTTTGCCGCGTCCCAGGCGACGCGCGCTGCCTCTATCTTCCTGAAGAACCTCTCAGGGTGTTTGGGGTTTTCTTTGGGCCAGTATCCCAGTACAGCCATGGCGACGCCCACCAGTAAGATGAGAATTCCCAGCGCAGCCACCAGGCCAGAGAGAGAGCACAGTTTGACTTTTCCCTTCACAACAACCATGTCCGTTTTTCGCTTCTTCTGCGCTTTCCTCTTCTTTTTGTTTTCCGCTCGGTTCTTGGTGCGGAGAGAGTCCTGGCGCCGTGAAATCCTCAGGAGGCCACCTGTCGCTATCATCGTGCCTATTGGATGATGTGCCTGTCAATCATCCTGTGGGCGGAAAGAAAGACAAACAAATAAAGCGGTGAAACATCACTGAGTTAAGGTCTTCGTCTCCATTCAATTTTGCAACATCTTGAAGAACCCAATTCTTGTATTAATAACACATCTGTTAACCGACACACGCCGAGATGATGATATTTCTTTGAGATATTGGGATGTGGGGCGCATGGGTTTGAAAAGCGAGTATTTATCTCATGTAGAACAAATCTCACCTGTCAATTGTCTTTGTTCATGTGCACAAATCTCATTCTGGAGTTGAAGATGTTTTCATGAATAATTCATGTGATGAAATATCATCGGCTCAACCGTGGCAGGGCTCCAGACTGCGACCAAATGGTCGCATTTTGCGACCAAAATTTGCGAGTGTGCGACTGAATTTTATATCCAGTCGCACATGTGCTACCAGTAAATTTGCCTCCCCCACCCTCCGTATTTTTTTTATACATTAAACGTGGAAGGGGCACGTCAATGATCAATGAAATGAGACGCGAGCGCACGCAAACACACACACTCGCACACATACTCATGAGACGCAAGGACACACTCGCGTTTCATTGAGTGATGCCTGTCTGTTAGGCGGCCAATGCGTGTGAGAAGAATAGGGAATGGCCACTGTAAGTGGGTAAAATGCGTGGAGGGGGAGGGGCCTAGAGATAATCGAGCGCGCGTAAACATCTGTGGGAAGGAAACGGAGACAAATATCATCACAACCTGATATGTGCGTCTGAGCTATGAGCAAGCGAACTATTGATTCGTTCTTCCGACCTGCGGCTAGTGTACCAGTGCCAGAGTCTACAGTGTCACTATCGGATGATGATGCAGAGTCAGAGGTTGGTGTGGCGAAAAAAGCCCGCACTCACCATTTTCGAGAAGACTGGCTGAAAGAATTCAACTGGCTGAGGTACTATAAGCAGTCGAACTATATGAACTGCGAATACTGCAGCAGCTATCCCAGAACTGCGGGGAACACAAAGTTTGTCGATAGTATAGGCACTTCGCAGTTTAAACACAATACACTGATTAAACACAATCTCAGCCTGAAACATCGAGTATGTCGTGACATGTTTATAAATCAGAAAGCAACGCCACTGCCGGTTGCTTTTAAAAGACAAATGACTGTAAATCAGAGCGCAGATGAGGCAGAGGTGATGTTGAAATTTAACACGGCCTACTTCGTTGCTAAAGAGGAACTACCCTTCACCAAAGCCAGCTCGACCTGCAAAGGAAGAGTGGCTTAAAACTTAACGAAACATACAACAACGATACAGCATGCGCACAATTCGTTGGAGTAATTGCGGATACTTTGAAGGTGAAGACTTACACGAAAATCAAGGATGCTCCGTATTTATCAATTATGATCGATGGGGACACCGACGTTTCAACAAAGGAATGCGAAATCATATACGCAAGGATCCTAAACGAAGGGATACCAATGAACATTTTGATTGGCCACATCGAAGTGAAACATGCACATGCTCAAGGTAAGTTTAATTCAAATTATGTTTAGACCTATATCACTAACTTATTTAGCTGTCTTTACTTTGAATATCTATAAGTTTAAATAATCACTTAAGGTGCCATAATACTTCAGCTGTGAGGTGTGATGATGACAGAGGGAAAAAACTGTTCAGGCAACTGGTGTTTTCGTCCAGTGTAAGACATAATTGTACATCATTTGATGCCAAGGAAGCTGTGCAAACATGGTTCAGTCAGGGTAAAAGGTCTAGGAGGCCAAATTACAAGGGCTGGCCTTCTGAGCCTCCTAGTGGAACACTTCCATCTTCCGCATTGCTGCTATGTGCACATACCCAGTACAACCCGTTTGCATATTTCTCTTGCACATCCCTGTTTATGGGTCAATGACATGACGTGTATTTTTTGTGTCCAAATTCATTATTTTCCTTAAAAGAATTTGAATAAATACATGTCATATATCAAATGGATCTACAATATGTCCTTTATAAGAAACCCTTTTCATTTTATTGAAATTCAATAGATTTTTTGAGTTTTGGTGTTTGAAAGACCAAAAATGTCAGGTGGTGCGACCGTCCGAACATACAAAGAGAGAACAAAACTGAGAAATAAATGTTAATTTTCTCACTAAAATTCTTAATCAAATATTTTGGCATGATTTTATGTTAAATTCCTTATAAATGAGGGGAAATAGTGTATCGGTCCTATTTCAAAACTAATCTATTACTTAAAAAACTTTTGTCCGAAAAATGTACTTCTTCTAATGTCAGGGAGAGCGACCGACATAAAAATGCAATTTTATTCAATGTTCCTTTAAGAAAACCATGTGACCGCATATGACATCACACAGAAGACTCCAGAGGACCCATTTGAAGCAGTAACAAGGTTAGTTACCCTCCCATAAATATTAGATAATTTGACATTTTTGAGTAATGATGAGGTTGATTCAACTTATCATGTCAGGTGGTATGACCCCTGGAAAACTTTGAAAATGTGTTGTTATTCTTAAAATATGTATTTGATTTAAAAAATGTATGTATAACCTTGAGCATATGGTCAAACATTTGTATAGGCGTCCAAGTTAATGCCTCTTAGATTTGAATTGAGTTTGAAATGTCAGGTGGTGCGACCGATACGTCAGGTGTCGCGACCAGAGTTACAGTTAAACCAACTTAAAAAAGTCATGTTAATTCATGTTTTTGAAAATATTAAATACCTTTTAATAAATATATAAAGCTTTTAAGTTGTTTAAAGGTGCAATCTATATATGTATATATATTTGTTTATTTTATTATGGTTTGAGCGACAATTTAAAGAGCACATTGTCCATCTTAAAGTCCTATTCTTCAAGAATATAGGACTGTATAATCAACATTGATACTAAAACAATCGCATCTTTAAATTAATCTATTTTAATTTGTTTTTGTAGATGCCATTATCAAGCAAGGAGAAAACAGTACGATATAGAGCTCATTTAAAAAGTGATCCAGTTGCAAGGGCAGAGTACCTTGTCAAAAGAAAAGCAAGGAATTGTGTTCATTATGTTTATCTAGATACATTACAACTTAAGTTAATATTTGTTTGTGGTAATTACAGTTATTACATGTTAATAATACATACTTGATAGCAGTGTCATACAGCATTACAGAAAAGCATTGTTATTAGTAATGAATTCGAATGATTAACAAACCATTACCCATTCTATTAAATATTTAAACTAAAATAATTTATTTTACAAATGATATAGTACAGGTAAACCCGAATTTTTTTTGAATATCATGCAATAGTTAATTTATTTCAGTAATTCAAGTTAAGAGGTGAAACTAATATAGACTCATTACATGCAAAGCAAGATATTTCAAGCCTTTGTTATAATTTTGATAATTATGGGTTACAGCTTAAGAAACCCCCAAATTCAAAATTAGACTATTGTGAAAAGGTTTTCATAGCTTGAAATAACTCACTTTGCATGCAATGAGTCTGTATAATATATTAGTTTCACTTTTTAACTTGAATTACTGAAATAAATGAACTTTTGCACGATACTCAAATTTTTTGAGTTTCACCTGTATGTCCCATATATTTTCATTTAATTAAAATAGAAGGGGTCTGAAACCATGTATCTTTTATAGAGATAGGTATGTTGCTTTCTGAAAGCATGATTTTGAATTATATTTGAAAAGAGTTGTTTTTTATCTTGACTTACTGAATCTATTGAACAGTAGATTGAATACTGCCCTTAATGTTTCTGGGCCCAATATTTGCACTAATTTACTGATTCATATAAAAGATGTTCTCATTTATTAAATGTGTTCCTTGAGGTTTCAAATTTATATTTTTTAAGAAACGATGATCAAATGTTATCATAACATGCAGTATTGTTTTGCACTTTCTTGTTAATTAAATGTAATTATATTATTGAGATGGAGTATAAATTGGTCAGAGGATTCAAATAAAAAGCCAATTGAAACTTGAATAAAATTCATTGACATATCTTTCTTTTTATTTTGTGAATATCAATCATTATTGAACACAACGTCAGGTGGTGCGACCAGTCATGGTCAGGTGGTGCAACCAGCAAATTTACATTTAAAAGTATCAATTGCCACTGCAATTGCAAAATGAAGTAAGAATTATAAATGTAAACCTTTATATAACGTATACAAATCATTTTTACAGTTAAAAACAAAACATAAAAAGTCCTTATGGAAAAAATGGGTGTTTGAACAGACAGAAAAGCAGCCGTTTATAAGATTTGGAATAAAAGGTCAATAAACAAAGAAATAGAAAGGGAATTTACCATGTGATATGCATTTTAGACACTACAATGATTCATATTTACAAGTCTCAGTAGTGCTAAGTTCATTAAATGTATATTATTTTTAAATAATATATGGTCGCACCACCTGACATTTTCTGGGTGGTAAAATCAGAAATCTTGTTTAATAATGAATTAGTGCTCCCTAAAATGCTGTAAAACCAATATAAATCAACACAATACATTTTTTGGGACATAAAAATGCATTTTCAAACTGTTTTGCTTAAAATATATTTTTTTTCTTCTTGAAAATCTTATTTGTCATTGACCCTTATACTGATATTTATTAAATCCACAGTAGACTGTTTTTGCACATTCTAGTTCATTGCACTTTTTACTCCTTATTTTATTGTTTTTTTATTTATTATCTCTTTTTAATCTTATTCCTACCTATATTTAAATATATGCTCCTGTGTTATGTATCATCTTTTATTTTTTTTGCACTGTCCATTGAGCGGACCTGTCCTAACCTCCATTTCACTGCTGATTATACCCCGTATGATTGTGTATGTGACAAATAATAAACTTGAACTTGAGGAGGATCTGCTCTAAGGGGGAGTTAGTAAAGGCTCAAGTTGTTTAGGCCTACATGTTCTAGTGGAATGTTATTGGCCAGTGCCCCTAATGTTTACATACATTTAAGTATTGTTTGTAACTGTGAAATGACCGAAAGGTTACTAAGCACTTTGTTTCTAAGCACTTTTTTTTATTCTGAATGTATGGTATTTTGTTTACTATTTGTACTGTCATGACAGCGATGGTGCTGTCAGTTTACCTTGTTGTTGCATCTTCAAAAGTGCAGAATAAAATGTGACACTGAATTTGAAACAGCTCATTGTAATTTCTGCATCTATTATTAAAGTATTTATTAGTAATACAGTGGAAATTAGTAGATTTGGTTAGCATGTTGATTTACGGTATGCGCCCCTATATTTTCTGTTTGTGCCCCTAAAATTTTCAGTTGGGGGCCACTGTGCTCCTAGTGAAAAAAGTTAGTCTGGAGCCCTGCGTGGTGACAGTCGGTCGGTGGAAATGTCACAGTGTGTGAATGACAGACAGACAGACGGATGGAGGGATGGTGCTTTGAAAGCTGTGAGTCAGACAGACCCCCTTCAGAGAACGTCAATGAGGCCGTGGAACTTCACAGACGCTTTCAACCCCTTCTCCATAACTGCAGAAAAATACTGCCGGAACGAAATCCAAAGGATTCAACGTTAATATAAACACTTCAGAGCGGTGAATGAGAACACGAGAAACAAGATCAGCACATCAATAAGCACCCAGCAACACCCTAGCAACCAGCCAGCATCACAACACCTTAGCAACCACATAGCTCGACTCCTCAAATAACCAAATGGTTTAACCTTTAAAGAACAAAGAGATGAAGAAACGATGAACGAATTTCACAGCTTCTGATGTTCTGGTCTGTGTCTCGTGATCTTTACAGCGTCGTCTCCTCTTCATCCCACTTTGATCTATGAACCTTTAAAGGGACACTACACCCAAAAAAGTTCTATCATCACACTTCCAGTTATTCCAAATGTGTATGAATGTCTTTGTTCGGATGAACACAAAAGAAGATATTTGGAAGAATGCGTATAAACAGACAGATGTTGCCCCCCGTAGTAGGAAAAATAACTTTATAGTTTGTTTTGTTCTGTTGAACACAAAAGATATTTTGAAGAATGAAGAACAGTAAACAGGTCTGGGGCAGCATTGATCTCCTTTTTTACCTACTATGGGAGTTAATGGGGGGCAGGATCGTTCTGGTTATACGCATTCTTCCAAATATCTTTCTCTGTGTTCATCAGAACAAAGACATTTATACACATTTGGAACAACTGGAAGTGTGTTGACAGAATTTTAATTGTTTGGGTGAAGTGTCCCTTTAATGCTGCTGGAAGAGAAATCCGACCGGTCGTCTCAGACACCCTGATGAGCTGATGGTGGTGTTTTAGTTAATCTGTTATAAACAACCTCTCTCCAAAGATGACACAGAGCTGAATACTTAACACACATCTCTTAAAGCGGCCCTGCAATGGTGTTTCGTGCATTCTGACTTCTTTACAATGTTAAACGTGCTGTCTTCTCATGCTTGACATGGTCAACTTGCCAAAAAACTATTTGGGTGTATGACGTTATATTTCTGTGCGCGATACACTCCACCAGCGATAGTACAGGTTCCGGTAAGTATTTTACGAACATAAAAAAACGTTTCTCAACAACTTTTCTTAGTCCCTTATTGGACAATTCTACTTTCTACTCTCACTTTCACTTGTGTGCAGGAGAGATAGATAGAGAGAGAGAGAGAGAGAGAGAGAGAGAGAGTGAGAGAGTGAGAGAGAGATAGAGAGTGAGAGAGAGAGATAGAGAGAGGGTGAGAGAGAGAGAGCATGCGTTGGTGAAGTTCAGGTGTTTGTTTGTTTACAGTATTTGGGTGATGAATGTTATATAAACTGTGGATATAGCGCTGGATTTAGAAATTGTTTGAAACTTATATATTCAATTCAAGTTTATTTATTTATATATATATATGGAGCCGTTCCAGATGCTGGAAATGAACCTCATGCGGTGAGTGAACTGATGTCTGTGTTTTGTTGACAATGTGTGCGCACGTGCTTAAGTTCAGTCTGCCCCTCCCCCCTTACGTCATGAATCAATGGTAAAGCTGTATCTATCTTTAATGAATGAGATCAAACTAAATACTCCTAGAAGATACAAAGTATGTAGTACTACTTTATAGGTACTCAAGATTAATATGAGATTGGCAGAAACCCCCTGTGTTACGCCCGCTTTAGTATGGTGATGAAACTAAGGGTATTACTTTACTTTAAAAATGTCAAATTATAAAACTTTTTAATGGCTTACACCAAGCTGACATTTATGAGAAATGCTCTTGAGAACACGGTTCAACCTTCTTGTTAAGATCTACCTTCATTATCTATTCTAGGTCATTCCCTTTTCCTTTCTGCATTCGCCAGACACTTTCCTTTAAAGCGACTCTGAGCGCATTACTAGATGGGTTTCAGCATGTGTGTGTGCTCTCTGAAGATCAAACCCTCCATCTCTCTGATGCTTTAATGCAACGATCTGAGATACGGGAACACTTTTCATGCTTTAGTGCCAAATGTGCTTTAACTCTCTTCATTTGCTTACAGCAACACCTGTGACAAATATACGAAGAGTTTGGTTCCACAATGAGATATTTTTTTTTTGAAAAATCTTGTTTTTGTTATGTTATCCAGTTGTTATTGTGTTTTAATCCGTTAGCTATATTTTTTATTTAATATGGCTTAAATCAAAACAAACAAACTGTAGTTTGATTGATATTATTTGGAATGCACAATAAAAAAAATGAGAACCAAACTCTTGATATGATATCGAAACCCTTCTTTGAATACACTCACACGACACAAATGTGAACGCTTAAAACAACTGCTAGAGAAGAACAAGCAATGAATCAAACACACTGTGACAACTAGCCCCGGGTCCTCTTCACGTGGAGTTTGAGCTCGTGATTTATTTAAGTCAACAGTTCTGAGGTCACATTGAGGTGTTTTTTCTCTGGTTCGGTTATTCAGTGGTAGATGAGATAAAAGAAACGTCATACTAACATTATCTGTCAGTGTCATGATGGTCTTATGTGGATTCTCTGACCTGGATCTCAGATGAAAGGAGATCTCTCTGTGAGCTTCTGAACGGTGTTCACTTTATACAATGACGTGAATATTAAAGCTTATTTACACAACTCATGGAAATCAAGCGTGTCGTGTGTATTTCAAAGGAATATAATCAAATCACGCGGATGCACGCGACAAGTGCTGACAACACATCAGTAGCGTACATGACAATCTAGAGGCTTCTTTTGATAAATAAAAGAGTTTTTCTCCACATCTCATGTCATTGGTTACACTGGTCAGTGTAGTAACGCATGGTCAGTCCGCGCGCACTCAACGCTAGTTGTAGTAAAACCTTCTCGTCACGGAATGATTTCTACACGCGACAGTGTTACAGATCTGAGACAGTGAAACAGACATTAACTGAATTATGAAACGTCACAAAGATTAATCACATTACACACATTTTCGTTGTTATTCAGACGGTAAATGATCGTCTGAGAAGCGCGCACACAATGTCATTTTGTTCCATTTTCTCAGATAAAACACGCACACCGCTAATGACACAATAACACACACTTACACACACACAACACAGCACAGGGATCATCCGACAAGTTGCTGTGGAGTAAAGTCAACAGTGATTCTCTCACCGGATGAGACGAAGCTCGTGTCCATCGGTCTGATTCATGTGTCTGATCTGAGATGGAGAATCTGATCCCGCTCTTTCTCCTGTTGAGCTGAAACTAGTTTCCCTCTCTCTCTCCCTCTCTCTCTCCCTCTCTCTGTGTACTCTTCTGTGCAGTGTGCACAGGAGGCTGTGTTCACGACACAACATCAGATTACTACACTTCTACAGTGCGCACTGCATACTTCACTCTACTGTCCGCATCTGAGAGGAGTACACACTACACACTACACACTACACAGATAACACGTACGGAGACCGGGAGGGGACATGCGCGTTTCACTTAGTATTTTCGTGGCCACGAGATATTAACTCGTGGGAACGTGATAATATGATGAGACCACGACATATTATCTCGAGGGAACGTGATATTATGTTGTCGCCACGACATCAGCTTGTTGAGGTAACGACATCCTTATATTGTGGCCACGACATAGTATGTTGAGGGAACGACATCCTTATCTTGTGGCCACGACTTGCACCTGCGCGTCTAAGCACCTGGAACTATCAGAAATAGGAATCATCACTATCATCATATTTATTTTTTACGGAGCCCGGGAGGGGACATGCGCGTTTCACTTAGTTTTGTCGTGGCCACGAGATATTAACTCGTGGGAACGTGATAATATGATGAGACCACGACATATTATCTCGAGGGAACGTGATATTATGTTGTCGCCACGACATAGTATGTTGAGGGAACGACATCCTTATCTTGTGGCCACGACAAAGTATGTTGAGGGAACGACATCCTTATCTTGTGGCCACGACTTGCCGTTTTGAGGGAACACCATTCTTAAATGTAACCCATGTATGACTGTTACCGCCTCACATACGGCAAAGCAGTCGTACAATGGATATGACAGATGAAATAACTTTTTTCTTCAATTTAGGAATGTCATATAAGGACATAGTGGGGTCTCTGGCATTGGTACATGGGAAAGTTATTAGTGAAAGAACTCTAAAGCGCATCCTAAAGAGTAATGGGCTGTGCCGTCGGAAATATGCTGATTTAAATGAAATAATCGGATTCATCATTGACCAGCTGAACGGACCCGGACGGCTCCACGGATACCGCTGGATGCATACAAAATGCCTGGAACATGGTATACGTGCGCGAAAAGAGGATGTTCGAATAATTTTAAAAGAGCTTGATCCAGAAAGTTCATTACTGCGTCGTCGACGCCGACTTCAACGACGGCGATATTTTTCTCAAGGACCTAATTATATTTGGCATGTAGATTCATATGATAAACTTAAACCATATGGAATCTGCATTAACGGATGCATAGATGGATTTTCCCGTAGAATTATCTGGCTCAAGGCAGCACACACCAACAGCAACCCCCAAGTCATCGCTGGTTATTTCGTTGAGAGTGTAATGAACTCTATGGGATGTCCACGAGTTATAAGATGTGACCTAGGAACAGAGAATGTGACCATGCGTGACATCCAGATGTTTTTCAGACGAAACGATGATGATGAACGCGCAGGGCCCCGCAGCTGCATCGCCGGTGTAAGTACAGCAAATCAAAGAATTGAAAGTTGGTGGGGGCAGATGCGCAAAGAAGGAATTGAATACTGGATACAGTTTTTTGGAGAGTTAAAAGACGAGGGACTGTTTTCTGGAGATTTTCTGGATAAGGCCTTGTTGCAGCTGTGTTTTCGAAATATTATTCAGGTAAGCCAAATGCTATTTTGTCAACCTTCTAGAACCACATTTGCCACCCATTATGGTGCTCTGTTTTAAGATAATTACTATAAATTACTATATTTAGAATTAATGTACTGATAGCTGCCCACTGCTCCGGGTGTACGTGTGTTCACCACTTGCTGTGCGTATGTTCACTAGTCACTGGATGGGTTAAATGCAGAGGTCACATCTCGGGTATGGGTCACCATATCTGACAAATAGGTCACTTTCACTTTTCACTATAAGAATCATTACCCTTCCCCGTACCTCACGCTGCCTTTTGGAGTATCCGCAGTGAGACTTTAGAATACAATTAGGCTACTTCGTTACAGTGGTGGTTTTTAGTAAGGTCTTGAGTAATTGAATTCTATTATTTAAGATTCCTATTTTATTAGTTTATTGTACTTGCTTTTTTGTATTTTATTATTACCAATTCTTCTATGTTTTAATTTAAATCAAATAATGAATAAAAAGCAGCAAGTGATCCTAAACTTGTAGGCCCGGTTTCATAAACAAGGCTAAGCCTTAACCAGGACTTTGCCTTTAGCCAGGCTATAGTCGCTTTTATTAAAATGTCATACAAAAAAAACATTACTGATTTGTATCCTGTGACAAAACAATGGCACATCTTGTAAGATACATCACGGCAAGTTATTTTCAGCTCAATATTAATTTTAGTCTGGGACTAGTCATTAGCCTTGACTGTGAAAACGGGGCATATAGATATTTTACACTGCATAAGAATTTCGTTAAGTCTATTTATAGTTGATTTATTTTTTCGGAAAAAGAGAACAGTGCTGTCAACATGGGTCCACATGGATTCGAAAAAGTGTAATAGTCAAAACTAATGGATCTAAGATCAAATTGACTATCGATCAAGCTTATCGATATATTTTTTCAGTCCACTGGTCACAATCAAAAGCCATATTCACATATCAGCATGTGTATCGGCAGGCAATGATATAGGCTATATTAAATAATGCGGTTTTACCAGTGATCCCGGCCTGGGCTGCACGGTGTAAACACGTCGATGCATGTTTCCCGTTCGAAAAAATGTTATAGACAAACTCGGATCAAAATTTGTATGGTCTGTCTTGGGACGGGTAGACCTATATTTTTGTATACATTTTTTTACTAAATGTTTTATTTTTTTATATTTTTGCACAAAGTATGTATGCTTCAATACTGCTATTGCTTACCTGCATAGATATTCGTATATTTTTAATTGCAGGAGGAATTGGATGAGATCGCTACTGTTTGGAATGCGCACCGGATTCGACCTTCAACGAACTGCAATGTTCCTTGCGGGATCCCAAACATCATGTTCATGGCACCTCAACTATGGGGTACCGAAGACTTTATTGTGCAGCAGGATAGTGATCATCTACAGATCGCGCAAGAGGCTTGCATGTTTCTGTCAGCAATACCTTGTGATGAGGAGGTGTTTGATCTATGTACAATTCTCATGGAGGAGCGGAATTTAAGATTCTCCAGTGACAGACGAGATGCATTTGAGCTATATGTAGAACTTCGGGATGCAATCTGTTCCCAGATTACAGAATAATATAAACTGACTGGACAATTATTGCATCGAGATGTCATTAAACATTGTCACATTCTCTTTCAACAAAACTTTATCTCTGGATTTAACCTTTCATCAGTGGTTACAGCACAATGTAAATTTAATTATCTCCAAACTGTAATTAACATAAGTACTTCTGTGTCAAAGCCAAAGAAGCTGTATGCCCTTAAATGCACAAAATGTAGGCTACCTTTGTGTAAATAATCTTAATCTCCACACATGTTGTTGGATTCTGTGCATATTTACAGTCAATTACTGACACAGCATTTTCTATTAATTTGATTAAAAAACACTTCATAATTTATAGATTTCACAATGTACATATGCCAGCATGTAAATGAAAAAGTCAATAAAAGACGTTTGAACTCTGAATACTTATTTATTGAACATTTAAAAGCAACAGATGGAACTCTGAATGGATTTAAACATTTCTTATTAAACATATTTCCACTTGTTCTAGGAAATTAAAGTGCCATGAGCTTTCTGAAATAGTTAACAAAAATGGACAAAGGTTTTGAGAAAACAATTAAATGAACAGAAATGTGCAAATTCTGTTTACAGGAAATGGCAAGATTATAAAGACATAATTTGCCAAGATTAGACCAAATTTTAATGACAAGAAACACACTTAACTCCCTCAATATAAAGAAAATGTTGCAAAAGTTACAAAAACTCTGAGTTTTGAGAAAAAAAGTTGACATGAACACTGTCAGTGATTTTTGTAGACAAATTCTGTTTACATGAAATGCAGAGATTCAACTGTAAAACTTTAAAACATATATTTTTTTGCAATTCAAAACCGCAGTATGCCTAAAATTTGGTTCTTAAATGAATTTTTTCCACAAGACACTAGGAGCAACAGCCCAACTGTTTGGATTAAATTATCTGTGTTGTCTAATATAAAAGAGTTAACAAAAATATTTTTTTTCCAAGAATCACACCCCTGTCACTTCTCTAGTTTTCAGAATAATAAGAATACAATTTGACAAGATTAGACTGAATCTTTATAAAAAAAAGAAATAATAAGAAACACATTTGCACATAAAAATCCCTCTGTTGTCGGTTTAAGTACACCATGGTTTATGTGGACCATTCCACAATAGCTGAGGCAATGACTTGGGACGTTCCAGTTACTGCAAAACAAATCACCTGGAAAAACAATAATTGATACACTGGTTAAAAAATGACTGTGCAAAATTTACCCAAAGTTTGTATTTACTTATATTTAACATGCATTGATATTGATATTTACTTTATCAATTCTTTATTTAATTAATATTTTAATAACTTAATAAAGATTTAGTAGAATACTTACCAGTACAGTGCTTATACAATATCCATCACCCAAACTGAACTGTTAAGAACAGCGTTGAAGTCGCTGCGAAGGTCTGGGTAGTTCTGGTAGTTTAAAGGCAACATAAGATAGCAACCACATGTGTGAGCTTGTGGACGACACTGAAAATCACTTGTTTCAATGAAATTCACTGTGATGCGGTTACCAGTAAGCAAATCAGCCCCTGTGCAAAAGCGCAAGAAGTTTTTTAAGGTGGTGTCATCCAATTCCATAATGTATTTCTTCAAAAATCTAGATACAAAACTCTGCTGGGCTGTCATCACTTCAGGAAAAACAAGAATTTCCCTCACACGCTTAGGTGTTGGTTTTTGCTCTTGCAAAATGTTTGCTAATTTCTGTGGTGGCAAAGTATTAGCAAGATCCTTAAGTATAGGTCTCCAGGACTCAATCACAAACATAGGGGTTTGGATGAGAGCTTTGTGGCCTAACTGAACCAAAAGTTCTGGAAGATTTTCTTCTGTAGGCCTGTGATGACAATCATTCGAATCTAGAACATCAAGTAGCGACTCATGATCAACTGAGCTGAAGTTTGTCTTTGCCTCTTCAAATACATCACGCTCATGTTTTGCCACATAGTGCATAAAGGAATCTTTGACACTGCTATATGTAGTACCGTATACAGCTTCTTCAAGAAATGGGAGGGAAAGACGTATAGGGAAATACTTGACAGCATCCCACCCTTTAACCAATATTCTCGCAACAGCTTGCCATTCACTACTCTGAAATTCGTGTCTTAGAAATGGGACCTTGACATCGGTGCCCAAAGCACACCTAGAATAGAATTCATCCCAGAATTCAGACAAGCAGTCACGAAAAACACCTGGTCCAACACCTTCTTCAATCTGTCCATTAGGGAGTTTCATTCGAATACTGATCTCTTTGTCCATTAATGCCGGGTCACTGAAAGCTCTCATCAAATCACATAGAGCTTGTCCTCTTCGCACCAAAATAATTGTCTTTGGAGGATCCTCAAGTGGAATTGTATCCTCAAAATTCCCAACATCACTTAAACCTCCTCCAATTGTAACCACATTGTCAAATGAGTCCTCAAATGGCGACTCTTCCACATCAGTTGCAATCCTTAACTTCTGTGCTGGGGAATTGGTGTTGAATGCCTCTGGACTCCATACTTCTTGCACTGTGTTCACATTTTCAGAAGTTTCCTGAATCAGTGCTCCCATTTGTTCTTGCATTATATCATCCCTGTTCTCTGTCTCCATGTAATCGAACACTGTCTCAGTCTGCATGACTGATATTTGCTCGCCCATGATATAAAGTGGACTGTGTAACATAAAACTAGTCTCCTCTGACTCTTCTAAAGTTGTGAGGTCAATTGTTTCACTTTCTTTGATGCCAGAGCTGCTAGATGATTGACCATCATCTTGGGCGCCCTCGGTGAACATGACATCTGCTTCAGGGTTTATGTCAGAATTCTCTGCAGTACTTTCTATATCGTTGCTTTTGGTAAAAAGATAAAGTCTGAGAATTGTAACCTTTGTTTCTTCATACAAATCTTCAATGGTAAATTCTGATTCAACCATTCTGTGGGAGAAATCTCGAATGCTGCAGTCAAGACTTGTTAGTTCTAGATGTTTGGATTTACCATTTGGAAAAAAGAGCCGCTCTGCTAGTTTCTGTACATCTCTAACTGTTGACTTCACATCCATAGAGACATGCCTGGTTCCACCACCTTTAGCAGACCGAACTTTTTTGAAGTCATTTTCTCTTGCACTGAAGTTCATCCAGCCCAGTTCCACACGCTTAGATTTCTTCTTGGCATTTGAGTTTCCAGCATATCGTTTTGAAATATGTTGCCGATGTTCTTCTTTGGTACTTGTGGTGCATACTCGTTTCCTTAACCTCTCAAACAAGTTACTTTTTCTGTCTCTATTTGAAATGGAATCTTGCGTTTTTCGACAAAAGGCCACAACTGCCACTCTGTCCCCATAACAGGGAATGTACTTGGCTAGCTCTCTCTCTGACATCAATGGTATTACAGATACATCAATCTGTTGAATGAAACAAATGATTACAATTATTGCTTAAAACTTATGCATTTCTAATTCACTACATTCAGGATGAAAATAATGAAATGTAATTAATAGCTCAATTTCTTTTGTTATAATTTAAAATCTGAACACCACTTCACAACTGTACACTAAATAGATGTCCTCTAACTTTAGTTTCACTATCACAGCTTTCAGGCTTCAAAATAATGTGATATTTATTAGTTTATATAGAGCATTCTAATGGTATTAGTTTTTATTTGCATGAGGGTTGGTTTTTTAAAAGCCATTTTTCCCCAAAATAATAAAATGTAAGATGCTACTCATTAGGACTGACATTCTAACTCCATATGTAATTGAACAATGATTTATTATTGTGACATGTATTGTATAATAAGAAAAGTAAAATGATCTAAAGCTACATATACAATTAAGATTTGAAACGCTGGTATTTGAAGGAGAATTTAACATTCAATGCATGAAAGGCAGGAGTGTCTGGCCCGAAATCTAATTCATGGAACATGGGCTAAAACTGACATTAGAAAATCGCGTCATTTGTATTAAAGATTCAATCAGAATGAAAACAGTTTAGGTGAGTGTAATATGTTCAGTGTATTTTGTTTGACTGAAAAGACATTGGTTTAATATAAAGTACGTTTGATTTGAATAAAAATTATATTAGGCCGTATATGGCCAAGTTTGACTTAATCGTATTGGTTCAAAGTGATTGTGATAGTTCCAACAGAAAAAGTTTGATTTCATCCAACAAACATTATTAGAAAAAATATCAATGCAACCATTTTATGTGGAAATGTGCCACATAATTGAATAACATTAAAATTATGTGGCATTTTTTGCCTACTGCCAGGCACTTTTAATGGTTGTGATAGCAGTTTTTGTATTATAGTGGACTCCTTAGGATTTATAGCCTCATTGTTTCCTCAATTTTGAAAGTCACTTTGCAATGAAAGCGTCTGCTAAATTACTTAATGTAAATGTTACGGACAAAACAAGGATATATAACGCCAATCACCAGTAGAAAGAAAATGTCCGTCCCCGAGAAAGAAGGCAATCAAAAATGCCTTGTGTGCATCCATTTGACAAACTTTATGAAGTCAATTGAAATCAATGAGTCAATTCCGATAATTATTAAAGCCCAACATTTTTTTATTGCTACATGTTCTCCCAGCTTCAACCTTTTCCGCCACGCTGTGGCATAACGGCATAAAAATAAAGCGCGGAATGTCACGGAACTTTGGGATTAAACACTTATTCTCCTCTAACTCATTTACAAATGTCAGTTCTGTGTAATGCATGGTTTCATTGCATATGAACGTAATATGTTTGTTCAACACAATTTTAGGGTAATTTGAACGAAGGTGGCTTGTTCGTGTGAATTTTGCACGATCTTGTTTACGGGCTTCATAAAGTGCGAACGAATTTCCTTAAAACACATACGTGTCTACATGCCCAACGTCCACACTAGCTGCAGCAGCAATACAGCACAAGCTGAATTCTTTATTTGAAAAGAATCGTGTGGCGTACATGTGGTGTGAACACGATGTGACACACATAAACACATAAGCAAATAAATGTCCCATCACCTTGTCTTGTTCGATTTGGGCTATGTTTTCCTCCTCAATGTTCCGTTGCCTTAAAAAATCTAAAAAATCGTGCTGATCCATGTTGATTCTTCTCTTCATCAACGTTCCATATTAAGTCGTGGGTACGAGATACGGATGTCGTTCCCTCAACATAAGAAGTCGTGGGTACGAGATACGGATGTCGTTTCCTCAACATAAGAAGTCGTGGGTACGAGATACGGATGTTGTTCCCTCAACATACGAAATCGTGGCCACGACAAAGGATTTCGTTCCCACATTATAGGATCTTGAGGGAACGACTTCACATCTCGTGGCCACAACATAAGGATGTCGTTACCTCAACAAGCGGATGTCGTGGCGACAACATAATATCACGTTCCCTCGAGATAATATGTCGTGGTCTCATCATATTATCACGTTCCCACGAGTTAATATCTCGTGGCCACGACAAAACTAAGTGAAACGCGCATGTCCCCTCCCGGGCTCCGTAATTTTTAATTAAGATATAGCGCTGAATTAATAACAAACAAACACACACATTCGATTCCTTATAGTCGTTTTTATTTTTCCCTGTGATAAATTAATTGGTTTAATTGCGATATGGCTGGGATGTCAGAAGCATATTTTTTACAATATTCCCCTTGATATTTTTAATTTTAATTATTATTCTTATTGGTCTTAGTTGCTCTGCAATTACCAATACATTTATAAATAAAAAGTATTGTATTTAACATTTAAAAAGCAACAACATATACATAATACTAACCCAACAATAAATCGTATTTGGGCCTATATTTGGCAATAAGGAAAGTGGCTATTGAGCCACCTAAACCACCGCAAGAGAATTTCATTCACCATGACAGCCCTAACCGTTCATCAATAAATAGCACGTAATACAGTACATTACACGTGACGTATATTTGCGGGAACGTTACGATATGTGTGTGAACGCGCGCACACATTCCAGAAAATCACTGGCAATCAAACGATCTTGCAACACATTTGCGTGATAATTTTACACTCCGAGGCAAGTCCTGGGACACATTATGCATATCCGAGATCTCTTTATGAAATCGGCTCATACTTGCTTTTCGGACAAGATGCGGACGGAATGGTCCAGAAGCGCAATACTTCTAAAGCAATATGGGCCAGTTTGAATTTAAAGACAGAGAAGACTTGTGGAATTAAATTCTTGTATAGACAGACTGTCTCACATGTTGACTTCATTTCATTCGCGTCAGTAAGTTTATTTCATTATTTAATCCGAGATGAAGCAAATAGGCCAACACTTGTGACGGAACTTCTCGCATTATTTAGACGATTTAAATCGTGCGCAATCCCGCGCCGAAATTGGAGCCTTGAAATCATTATATAATGTAAAAACGAATCATTCTTAATAATTTCAAGTACAATATCAAGTGGAATAATGTAAAAATATGCTTTTGACATGTTCGTGCAGCCCAGACATATCGCAATTAAACCTATTCATTTATCACAGGGAAAAATGAAAACGACTATAAGGAATCGAATGTGTGTGTTTGTTATTAATTCAGCGCTATATCTTAAATAAAAATAAATATAATGATAGTCCTATCTATTTCTGATAGTTCCAGGTGCTTAGACGCGCAGGTGCAAGTCGTGGCCACAATATAAGGATGTCGTTACCTCAACAAGCTGATGTCGTGGCGACAACATAATATCACGTTCCCTCGAGATAATATGTCGTGGTCTCATCATATTATCACGTTCCCACGAGTTAATATCTCGTGGCCACGACGAAACTAAGTGAAACGCGCATGTCCCCTCCCGGTCTCCGTAAACACGCATCTGAAAGAGCGCACACACACACTCTTTTTCACTCATTTACTCTTCCCTGTATCGCGAATACTAAATAGTCCACTATAGGGGGAAGAAGTGAATGATAACGACGGAACAATTTCGGACAGTGACGTAATATACCCTGCGTCTGACAGGACTGTCGCGGAGATTTAGAATATATATATATTTTATTGTTCTGTAAAATGGTAAACGGTCATTGTTACAATATTTCTCACGTTTATTATTAGTTCTTAATTAAGAGAACAAAAGAAATGATTGCCACGTTTATTTACAATTACATTTCGTTACGTAAAATAAATTACTTATATTTAAAATAAAACACTGATATTTATAAAATTCATTTGATCTGTTTATCCTCAAAAAGTAGAAAATAGCTGTCAACAAGCACAAAAACAAGTGTATAAACCATGGACTATGTCTACACAAACATGGCTGAAGCTTACGCCGCGACACCCCTCCCCCACCTGGGTCAATCTGATCACCTTTCTTTGTTCCTCACCCCCAAGTACTCACCTCTCATTAATCGTGTGAAGCCATCAGTGAAGACCATCAAGGTGTGGCCTGCGGGGGTAGACTTCACACTCCAGGAAAGGTTTCTACACACAGACTGGAGTATGTTTGCTTCTCAGGCCACCAGTGACTCTCACACGGACATAGACAGCTACACCTCTTCTGTATTGGACTACATCAATACCACCACTGATAGTGTCACAACTCAGAAGCAGATCACCATATACCCTAATCAGAAGCCATGGATGAACAAGGAAGTGCGCCTCCTGTTGAAAGCACGCAACACCGCATTCAGATCAGGTGATGCACAGGCCTATTGTACTTCCAGGGCAAATCTGAAGAGGGGCATCAGAAAGGCCAAGCACTGCTACAAGTTGAAGCTAGAGGAGCATTTTACCAATTCTGACCCTCGACGCATGTGGCAGGGCATCCAGGCCATTAGTGACTACAAACCCAACCGCTCCATCCCCATAGCCACAGATGCTGCCTTTCTGAACGAGCTTAATGACTTTTATGCACGCTTTGAGAGAGACAATAAGGAACCCGCCACCATGTTCACACCTTCTACTGACCAGCCAATCATCACACTAAACTCCACAGATGTTTACACTGCACTAAGCCGGATAAACGCACGCAAGGCTGCTGGCCCTGATGGCATCCCTGGTCGCGTACTCCGGGCATGTGCGGAGCAGCTCGCTGGGGTCTTCACGGATATCTTCAACCTGTCCCTCGCCCAAGCAGTGGTTCCAGCATGTTTCAAATCCACCTCCATTGTTCCCATTCCAAAACATTCCAGCCCGACATGCCTGAACGACTACCGCCCTGTAGCACTCACACCCATTGTTATGAAGTGCTTCGAGCGGCTGGTCCTATGTGGAATGATCTGCCTGCTGCTACAAGATCTGCAGATTCTGTAGCCATCTTTAAGAATCGCCTGAAAACCCATCTCTTCCGCCAACATCTTACTGTTCTGTTCTGACTCAAGTTTCTTCTCTACTCTTTTCTTCTCTACTCGTTTCTTCTCTACTCAAAAAAAAAAAAAAAAAAAAAAAAAAAAATGTATGAATGAATGTTTCTGTATACTGTGTTAGGCTATATGAAACCTCTTCTTTTTGATTGCACTTATGCTCTTGTTGTACTTATGCTGTCCTAATTGCTTCCATTACCTACCCCACTTGTAAGTCGCTTTGGATAAAAGCGTCTGCTAAATGACTAAATGTAAATGTAAATGTAAATGGTCCTGTCACACCTAAAAGACTCTCTACCATCCACACTGGACCCATACCAATTTGCCTACCGTAGCAATAGGAGCACAGATGATGCGGTGTCTATGGCGCTGCACTCTGTGCTCACACATCTGGACAATAAGGACACTTATACACGCATGCTGTTTGTAGACTTCAGCTCTGCATTCAATACCGTCATCCCTTCCAAGCTAATCATCAAACTTGGAAGCCTAGGCATTAACAATTCAACCTGCAACTGGATTATGGATTTCCTGACGAACAGGCCTCAGCTTGTTAGGTTAGGCGACATCTGCTCCACCACCATCACCCTCAACACTGGTGTACCACAGGGCTGCGTGCTGAGCCCCTTTCTCTACTCCCTTTTCACACTCGACTGCAGACCTGTGAATGGATCGAACTCCTTCATCAAGTTCGCAGACGATACAACAGTGATTGGTCTCATCAGCAACAACGATGAGACTGCTTACAGGGAGGAGGTACGGCACCTGGCCACATGGTGCTCAGACAATAACCTGCTCCTTAACACCTTGTAGTGAATTCAATGAGGAACAGAATTGTTTAAACACTATTCTTCATCAAATATGTAAGAATTATCATGAGCTTTGATCCCAATTATAAGTAATATTTTCTCCACCACCCTTTGTAAGGGAAACAGATATCAATCCAAATTGGGATGAATTTTATTAATAATGATCAATTATAATTATCTGGATCAAATTCATGATTTGGGGAAATCACTTAGCATTACGAGCAGGTAGCAAGAATCGGCATGTTTAGGGACTCCGGATTATGAGCATGAACTACAAACAACATCACGTGTGAAATAAAACAGGACTTTATTATCTAGACTAGACACATACTAATCTAACATACACACACATACAGTTAAGCATTAGAAGATGGTTGAAGTTGAAACAGAGAAGAACAGAGCATGGATTATGGCAGTATATGATATTCAGAAGATCAATAGCCTGAACTAAACATCAGTTTCTTCTTGTAACGGACCTTTGTTAAAAGGATTAATGATGCCCTATGCATCCATTAATAAGACTAAGTTTGATACTTGCACGTCTTGCCCATCAAAGAAAGAAAGAGTCCTGATGCAGGTTGTTAAGGCTCCAGTTGATCTTGGCTGGAAGTGATCAGAGAGAACCAGTTTTATGCAGAGGATCTGTATCTGGAAAGACGAGGCCGCAGCCTGGCACAAACTTATGGGTTAAAGGTGAAGTCTTCTTCTAGTCCATCCTTTGGAGATGCAGAACGCATCAAGAGAAAGAAGAGCACACATAGAGAGAAAAGGAAGCGCGAGGAAGAGAGGAAGAATCTTCTCGTGGTCTCTTTTAAACTGTGAGGATGTCACATCCTACAGACGTGACTGGTCCAATCAGGAGATGGCAACTTTGAAGGGAAAGTTAATTGTCTTTGTCTTTCAGATGGTGTTTTGCATGTGAAAGCTGATTGGATGTTCACTAGAAGACTACTAAGAGTTTGATAAAACTAATAAGAAAAGAGTTACCAAAACACAACAAACATCAACGCGAAGGACATCACAAATGTTGCTCATAGACACCAAACATGATCTAAATATCATCTTGGTTAAATGAGTTACTACAAATCTAATAATTCCAGTAGTTAAACACACATTCATGGATACGTTGGATTAATGTTAAAACAGACATAACAACATGAACATTAATACATGGAAATGTTATAAATGAATGTGTACATTTCCATATAAATGCATTTATAATTGTAGGTCTATCCCCAAAGTGAGTAAAGAGAGTTCAGCTCCTTACATTCCAATGGGTCGTAAAATACTCTATCTTGATGAATTGGTGTGAGTTGCTATGGTCACCAGAGATCTTGTCCTTCCCTTGGTGTAAATTGCAGATTGGGGGTTGACCCCCAAGCGACTAGCTTGCTGGTGGGGTGAGGGGTGTTGTTGTAATATTTAAGAAATTTAAGTAGTTATGCGTGTCTGATCCGTCTCAGGTACTACAACCTCCATGACAAAGGAGATCATCGTGGACTTCAGGAAGGCGAAAGGAGGCACACACAACCCCATCCACATTAATGGGATGGCTGTTGAACGTGTTTCCAGTTTTAAGTTCCTGGGGACCCATATTTCGGAGGACCTGTCCTGGACCACCAACACCTCATGCCCGGTCAAGAAGGCTCACCAGCGTCTCTTCTTTCTGAGGACACTGAAGAAGAACCAACTGTCTTCAACTATCCTGGTGAACTTCTATCGCTGCACGATAGAGAGCATCCTGACCAACTGTGTCACAGTCTGGTACGGGAACTGTTCTGTTGCTGAGTGCAAGGCACTGCAGCGGGTGGTGAAAACAGCCCAGCGCATCACAGGGACTACACTCCCTTCCATTGAGGACATCCAGGGGAAACGCTGTCTGCGTCGAGCTCGCAGCATTCTCAAGGACTCCTCTCACCCCGCTCATAGACTGTTTACTCTCCTGCCTTTCGGTAGGCGCTTCAGGTGCCTCCGGATAAGAACCAGCAGACTAGGAAACAGCTTTTTTCCCAGAGCTGTTTCATTATTGAACTCTGCTCCCCACTGATTCCACTAACCCTCATAACTTTAACTTTAATGCTGCTACTACATTGTTTACATTGCATAACAGGGCTGCATCCATGACTGAACTGTACACACCAGTACTTCATGTATCTGCTCTACCGGACTGTTTACACACACATAGCATCCTTTGCACTCTATACTGCTCACTTGCACACCAGGAATATTACACTGAATGCTCATTTGCACTAATAAACTACTTTCATAACTGCATTAACTCATCTACTGCACTGTAACTCATCTATTGCATCTATTGCATAACTAACTGCATCCACTCATCTATTGCACTGTAACTTTAATAACTGCATTAACTCATCTACTGCACTGTAACCTTAATACCGCATTAACGCATCTACTGCACTGTAACTTCAATAACTGCACTAACTCATCTAATACACTGTAACTGTATTATCTGCATCTACTCATGTATTGCACTATAACTTCAATAACTGCATTAACTCATCTACTGCACTGTACCTTTAATAGCTAATGTCTGTAATTAATGCACACTCAAGTCACTTGCACTATTGTATTGTCTATATTGTTATCTGTTCATAACCACCTGTACATTAATGTTCACAGTATATATCCTTCTGTATATATTGTTCATAGCACAAACCGACTGTCATATTTTCATACAACATTTGTATAGTATTTCCCTAAAATTGTATTCTGTATTTATTCACACTGTATATCTGCACTTGCTAATTGCACTTCTGGTTAGACCTAAACTACATTTCGTTACACTGTACTTGTATATGTGTAATGACAATAAAGTTGAATCTAATCTAATCTAATCTATTTAAAATACGGACGTAGTGTCCGTGACGTCACCCGAAGGTTTGTGAAGAGTAAAAACGAAGCCTAAAGTATGCGGAGCCGGCCGTCGCCATCTTAGCAGCGCGTCACTCCCAGATAATCGAAAATGGGCAAAGAGGCGGGACGTGGTTAGACCTGAGGCACCATGTCACTGAAACCACTTGTCACTCAAGTGGCCACGCCTCTAATTTACAGCATTTTAACTGTCAGTCTCCTCCTGCTGTTTCTAATCTGACGATTGATTCGCGTTGCATCATGGGAAATATGAATGAGCGAGTGAACATCGGTTGTAGTGTTGGGTCTAACTAGTTACTAAGTAGTTAGTTACAACAATTTAATTACTTTTCCCTTGAAAAATTATAGTAAGGTATTACTCTTATTTTGTCTATAATTATTACAGTTTCTTCTGATGTAATTAAACTTAATCCTGTTTGTAATATATGTGTGTGTGTGTGTGCAATAGTGGAATTTACATCAACATTCAAAGTCAAGCTTTAAAATCTGTGCTTGTATAATTCTCACATTTGTAATACTTTGGCCAGTTAATAATAATACTTTATATAGTTTTATACTAGTTATTTGAATGAAGTAAAATTTGACGTTTCATATACTTGAATAACTTTTAATGGGTGGAGGGTAGGATATAGAAAGTAATGAGTAATAAGTAAATAATTACTTTTTGGAGAGAGTCAATTGTACATGAATATAATAACACTATTGAATAAGTAATAAGTAACTAGTAATTCATTACTTTTTCAGAGTAACTTGCCCAGCACAGATCAGATGTACACTCAAAATCAGAATGCATTTTGGGTAAAAAGTAATGAATAAATGTAATGAGTTGTTTACTCAGAATTCGGACAACACGACAAAATGGCGGACACCTGATATAGTGCATTACATAGGTGATAGTGGGTGAATTCAGAAACACCCCCTGATGCATCGACAAGCGCACTTACTGTAATGTCCAGTCATCACCTCTGAAATAAACGGTTTAATTTGTATTTTAATTTCACTCTTGCGTAAAAATGACAAATCAAGCAAAGATATTTTCAAACGCCTCTGCACTAGACTATTAAGCGTTTTTTATTTTTGGCATGTTTAGAAGCACACAATAGGACACATGTGTAGTATGCATACTACCAATTGTAATGTATAGAAAACTTTGATTATTTGCATTTGTCAAAGCAATAACACACACACACACACACACACACGAGGCCACAGGTAGACATGCTAAAAGACAGCATCATTTACTCAAGATCTAGAACCTAGAAACAGGCTGTGCGTGGTTGCCTAGCAACCAGAATATTAAAATAGAAGGCACAGGTGCGCCTCTTTACATATCTACTTTGGCTCGTCCAATCAGAATGACGATTCTGAACGGCCGAGCACAGTGTGTGTGACACTGATACAGTATCCCATAATGCACCTGGCCGAACACGACCTCATATTTGCATTCACAACACCGTCAATGAGTCAAAGAGATGTTAAAAACTCCAGCTGCAGCCTGATGTTATCTCTGGCTCGTTTATAACACCAGACACAGAAGGTCAAGATGAAGGCAATGCATTGTGGGATACGGTGTTAAACATAACACATGATCTCAGTTATCACATCATATATCACATGAAACTGAAGTATATACACCACAACACGTGTTAAAATAACACAGCATTTACTAATGTCATTAGCATTTTTTTTTGTGTGCAGTTTTATTAGACAAAACTCAGAATTGAATACTGCTCAAGCAAACATGTCATAAAGTCTTCGTTCCTCTCTGTGTCTCACTGTCACAACAATCCTGTTGAAACATTCCAGAGAGAAACCATCCGGTTGACAGAGTCCAGATTCTGCAGGAAAAGTTTAAAGAGACCTGATGCAGAAACAAGAAAGTTTACAATCCGCTCTCATTCTGAACTCTTCAGTGCTTGATGTGCACTGGATGCGTTTGCTCATCTTTACTCGTTTCACCGTCTGTGTCCTCCAGAGATGAGTGATGTGCTCACATACACCGGCAAACACAAGTCAAACTTTACCTGAACATCATGCTTCTCCATCTCTAGTTCAGTTTCACATGTCAGTGTTTATGTCTGTAATTCAACATAAAAACAAATGGAGAGAGAACTAGATCAAATCACTCGATAGAAATGTCTTAGAAATGTTTTAGGGAACAAACAGGAAGAATGTGTCGTATACATTTAAAGTCAGAAAAACTGATTTTGAAATGGCCTCTTAATTTTTTCACTGTCTTGTGTGTGTGTAGAAGGGTGTGCACATGTGTGTCTCTCTGTGTGTGTGAGAGTGTGTGTTGGACTGTGGATGTGTGTGAGAGACTGTGTTTGTATGTAAGTGTGTAAGTGCGAGTGTGTGTGTATATAAGTGTTTAATTGTGTGTGAGGATGTGTGTGAGAGAATGTGTGTGTTTGTGTGTATGTTTGAGTGTGTGTGTGTGTATAAGTGTTTCATTCTGTGTGAGGATGTGTCTGTGTATGTGTGTGTGTGTGTGTGTGTTTGAGTGTGTTTGAGTGTGTTTGTGTGTGTATGTGTGTGTATGTGAGTGTGAGTGCGTGTGTGTGTATAAGTGTTTCATTATGTGTGAGGATGTGTCTGTGTATGTGTGTGTGTTTGAGTGTGTTTGTGTGTGTATGTGTTTGTGTATGTGTTTGTGTATGTGTTTGTGTATGTGTTTGTGTATGTGTGTGTGTGTATATAAGTGTTTAATTGTGTGTGAGGATGTGTGTGAGAGAATGTGTGTGTTTGTGTGTATGTTTGAGTGTGTGTGTGTGTATAAGTGTTTCATTCTGTGTGAGGATGTGTCTGTGTATGTGTGTGTGTGTGTGTGTGTTTGAGTGTGTTTGAGTGTGTTTGTGTGTGTATGTGTGTGTATGTGTGTGTGAGTGCGTGTGTGTGTATAAGTGTTTCATTCTGTGTGAGGATGTGTCTGTGTGTGTGTGTGTGTGTTTGTGTGTGTTTGAGTGTGTTTGTGTGTGTATGTGTTTGTGTATGTGTTTGTGTATGTGTTTGTGTATGTGTGTGTGTGTATATAAGTGTTTAATTGTGTGTGAGGATGTGCGTGAGAGAATGTGTGTGTTTGTGTGTATGTTTGAGTGTGGGCGTGTGTGAGTGCGTGTGTGTGTGTGTGTATAAGTGTTTCATTCTGTGTGAGGATGTGTCTGTGTGAGTGTGTTTGAGTGTGTGTGAGTGTGTGTGAGTGTGTGTGAGTGTGTGTGAGTGTGTGTGAGTGTGTGTGAGTGTGTGAGTGTGTGTGAGTGTGTGTGAGTGTGTGTGAGTGTGTGTGAGTGTGTGTGAGTGTGTGTGAGTGTGTGTGAGTGTGTGTGAGTGTGTGTGAGTGTGTTTGAGTGTGTTTGAGTGTGTTTGAGTGTGTTTGAGTGTGTTTGAGTGTGTTTGTGTGTGTTTGTGTGTGGGCGTGTGTGAGTGCGTGTGTGTGTGTATAAGTGTTTCATTCTGTGTGAGGATGTGTCTGTGTATGTGTGTGTGTGTGTGTGTTTGAGTGTGTTTGTGTGTGTATGTGTTTGTGTATGTGTTTGTGTGTGGGCGTGTTTAATTGTGTGTGAGGATGTGTGTGTTTGTGAGTGTATGTGTATGTGAGTGTGTGCTGTGGGACTCCCTGTAGTCTCTCACATGACATTAGTAAATGTGTTTGGCGGGGTGAGAGCGCTCCACACCTGTTCCTCATAATTAAATTCACATATTGAAGCGTCTGGAAGTTAGATTCCATTCTTCTTTCTTTATCTGGGGCGGTAGACCGTCACATCTTGTGCCACATTACACACATTACAACCGTCTCGCTGTACTTTTCTCACTCGAAGATGGAGGTTTCGAGGTCTAAATTATTGAGCTGGTTCAGACAGAAGCAAACATAATAAAAAACAAAACAAAAGTACTGGATGACTGACTGAGACTCTACATGACATCAATAAAATAACACAAAACTCACTTTGTGATAAATACACACCATTGTGATTGTGCCACTGTGCTATATGATGTTGTGGGTGGTTGCTATGGCGTTGCTAAGGTGTTTCCAGGAACATCAGGGAGAGGAGACGAGGAAAGATTTCAATTAAACACATTTAAATAGACTGAGCAGCATCTGTCAGGAGAATCCAATTACATTTTCTAGGACACAATGAATCACGCACGCACGCACGCACGCACGCACGCACGCACGCACGCACATGGGGAGTCTGCAGACCTGGAGCATGCAGTTTTGCGCCCCCAGGCAGTTTTACGCCCCTGCTGTTCCTTATTTCTCCAATAGGGGGAGTATACAGTATTACGCCCGCTGTATAATCATACAAGTTCATAGAGATATATATTTCTAAAACTTTTTGGAAATAACAAGACAGTACAACTGCATGATCATTTAATATTTTTTTTTTTATTATTTCCAAGTGTTATTATAAACGAGATCAATTATATCACAACATAAGCCTAATTAGCCAGCCAACAACTACTATTAAGAAAACAAGATACACGAATAATTGAGCATTAACAATCACAAACGTGATAAAACCCACATAAGGTGCTCATACATTTTAATTCAGATCATTAAGTTAAAATATTTAATGGAAAACATCAAAGAGGTATATTGTATGTACAATAGATAAGTGGATCATCTCTTTAACAACTCAAATCAAGATCCATATGGGACTTATGTTTTCAATTTGCGATTGAACATGTTTGTGGTTGTTGGTGCTCAATTATTGATTTTTTTATAAAAAACTTGAGTATGTGTGCAGCTAAACTGAAATAGTTTATATATAATAAAGAATGCAAGTTAACAGGGCCAGAATAATATCTTACGAGGACAGGCCATCTCGCATTGACTACGGAGACAAAATGAGAATAAATTATAAAGAAAATAAATATGAAAATGAGTAAGAGTAAGAGATATCGAGTTGGCATACACGTGGTTAGCTAAGGTTGATCCAGACACAACACTGACCTGGTCGCCAATAAGTATTAATTGTATTGTCTTGGAGTTTAAATTACACTCACCAATATCTATATTATATATATATATGTTAATATGTTTAAATTAATTCATAACAATATCAATTAATCGTCAAAAAAACATGCATGTTGGACCATTTCTTAGTAAGAAAAACGATTATTTCCCATACCTCTAATTCGCGATTGACGACGAAGTTCTCTGTTAGGTCTGTTCTGGTGGTTCATAATGAAAAGCGAACCCCTACTGGAGAAATAAGGAACAACAGGGTCCTAAAACTGCATGGGCGTAAAACTGCCTGGGGCGCAGAACTGCATGCTCCAGGTCTGCAGACTCCCCCTTCTCCACCGAACGGGGCGTCAGGAAGGACACGTTGTTATGACTCGTTGTGGTTTTTTTATTTAGTTCACAAAAAGCAGGTTATAAACCTGTAGAAATAGAAGGGCTACAGTGTAAACAACAATATTGATAGTCATATACATAATATACCATACATTCTGAATATACAAATATTAATAAAGTATAAATTCCAATATTTAATATTATAAATATTATAATATGATTGGTGTTTAAACTGAATGACTAAATAAAGCACATGCATCTAAACACAGAAATTCAACAGTTCCACACACACCAAGTATACAATGTCAATGTTACACATTAAACCAATAGCCAAAGGTGTTCTCAGTATGTTGGCTTAAAGTGAAAACAGTGGGTGTAGTTTAAGTAGCATCGCTGAGTATAGTAATCCATTACCAATGTAAAGCGATTAACTACATTACCCATCAAGCACTGCAAACAGGAAGTAACTCGTGTGACAGTGAAACGCTCCAATTTCAAACATTTGCTTTTATAGCCACGGATACTATCGAGCCGACAACATTAAACATCAGACCGCTCACAAGGTTTTAACAGCGTGACCAAAGTAATAGTTATTAAACATGTACAACGGCCGCACAGCAGTAGCGCAACAGACAACAAACTCAATGTATAGAAACAGCAGCTTACCGGTGACGCATCTCTCCTGACGAGACAACATGCCAAACTAATACTCGCTCCCGCTTATAGCCCGCTTTTATTAATTACAGGATTCTAACACACCCTTTTGGGCTTTTACTGGTCCACGTTTCAACTTTTGACTGGTCTGTGCTTCAATCAGGTAAGTGAACCTCCCACCTATTATCCTGCGTTACATTTCCGCTGAACACCCGTGACGTAGTGAACGCGACACCTCCCACTTGACCGACTGATCATGTGATTCAAGGCGGTCACAGACAAAACTTTACATTACACCAAATAATATACACTTTTTTTTTTTCATGACGAATAGGACACCATTGTCACTGTTCAGGCACCTCCCCTGACAGATGTATGGTATTCTGCCAGGTTTGGTAATATGGGGTATGTACTCTTCATTCTTTGTGAATGGTGGTTCAAGTAGTGGTGAAGGCAGCATCGAGAGAGAGAGAGAGAAAGAGAAAGGCAGAATGAGAAGAGGAGAAGCATTCTTAGGTAATGCCTTCAGAATTGGTGGCCGAAGAGACGGGGTCTAGGAGTCACTGGTCTTCCACAGGTATGAGGACTACCAGTCTCCTCACGTCTCTCCGTAGGATGACTAACGTCAGCTGCTGAGTATTTCTCTTAAGTTGCCCAACTATTGTCAGGATACACGGCCTGGATCCGTCCAAGCCGGAATTGCCCTCGCAGTGCGTTTTGATCAGCAATCCAAATGATGTCACCGATTGCTACATTTCTTTGAGTCCGGTGCCACTTTGGCCGAATGAATAGATTTGGTCCGGCAAGTTCACTCCACTTCTTCCAGAACATATCTACAACAATCTGGATGGATCTGAGACGGCGCCAGGGATGGATGCACAAGTCAATTCCTCCTCTATCTCCTCCTTGCCTGGTCCTCCTAAGAAGCAGAGTATTGGGGGTCAAATACTCTATAGAGTCTTCTTTTTCTTGTGCCCAGGCATCATTCGGCCTTTCATTGGTGAGGTTAGCTGCCTGGTAGAAGCGGGTTTGTAGCTCACCCCAGGTGAGTGAGCTTGTAGTCCCTCCGAGGCTAGTGAGAGCCCTTTTTATGAGCTTAACTGCAGCTTCCGCAGCCCCGTTGCGATGAGGTGAATCAGCCGGATGAAAGTTACATGCCCACACTGTCCCATTCTTAGCGGCTTTGTCCTCTATGGATGCTTCCCGTAAGGTAGCCAAGTGCCTATGCAAGTCTTGTAGGGCAGGTTTCGCCCCAATGAAATTGGTTCCCCTATCTGACCACAATTTTCTGGGATTGCCTCTCAATGCTACAAAGCGAGAGTACGTCTGGAGAAAGCTTTCAGATGACTGGTCGTCAACGAGGTCCACATTGACAGCCCTTGATGCCATACAGCAGAATACTATGCCCCAAACTTTTTTACCTGTTCTTTTCTGAACAGCATCCTTGATTTCGAAGGGGCAAAAGACGTCTAGTGTGGTCTACTCAAATGGGCTAGCACGCTGTGAGCGTTCTGGTGGCAGATCACTCATCATCTGCTGGCACATCTTCCCTTTCAGTTTGCAACATGTAATACAGTCGTTTGCAACTTTCTTTACTATCCTCCGACCTTGCACAATCCATACTTTCCTCCTGGTGCGCAGAAGCGTGGCAGCAACACCTTCATGGTTCTCGTCATGAGCTTCTCTTGCCAGTAGTGTTGCGAGCCATGAACGAAATGGAATTAAAGGAACAGCTGTTCCATCTTCTTTCCAGGACTAGATTCGTCCTCCACAGAGAAGGATTCCTGTCCTCTCGTCCTTGTGGACTACCAAGCGGTTCAGTGTTGAGTCCAGGAACTGACTGTCATCTTGGGCTGCGAGTACCAGGTCTCGGAAAGCTTGCGCTCTCTCCTTAGATTTAGATTTAAATCTTAAAATTTTAGATTTAGATTTAGATTCAACTTTATTGTCATTACACATATACAAGTACAGTGTAACGAAATGTAGTTTAGGTCTAACCAGAAGTACAATTAGCAAGTGCAGATATACAGTGTCAATCGATACAGAATACAATATTAGGAAAATACTTTACAATGGGCATGTACTAGAAAATACTTTACAATGGGCATGTACTATGAAAATATTACAGTCGGTATGCACTATGAACAATATATACAGAAGGCTATATACTGTGAACATTAGTGTACAGGAGTTTATGAACAGATAACAATATAGACTATACAATAGTGCAAGTGACTTGAGTGTGCATTAGTTACAGACATTAGCTATTAAAGTTACAGTGCAGTAGATAAGTTAATGTTGTTATTAAAGGAACGGTGCAGTACATGAGTTAATGCAGTTATTGAAGTTATGGTGCAATACATGAGTAGATGCAGATAATACAGTTACAGTGCAGTAGATGAGTTAGTGCAGTTATTGAAGTTACAATGCAGTAGATGCGTTAATGCGGTTATTAAGGTTACAGTGCAGTAGATGAGTTAATGCAGTTATTGAAGTTACAGTGCAGTAGATGCGTTAATGCGGTTATTAAGGTTACAGTGCAGTAGATGAGTTAATGCAGTTATTGAAGTTATAGTGCAATAGATGAGTAGATGCAGTTAGTTATGCGATAGATGCAGTAATGATGATGCCCGAGATGTGCAAGAAAAACACTATATAATTGCTAAAGCTGGAGAGACGCTGAGCCTCGCGATGTTCACGCGCCGCCATCTACGCTCCCACTTTGAGGAGTCTTGTGCCTGACGTTTTCTCAGCCAGGTTTCTGCAGCCCGTCGAGTCCAGGCTATGGAACCACACAACCTAGACAGGGAACTGAAGCGTTGAGGTTCCACAAGGCGAACCAGACTAATTGCCCAGGCTCTTCTCTGCCTGTCTGCACTGATTTTGCGCCCGGGACCGCTGGTGATGCCGGTCTACCTGATTCTCCATACCTGAGTTCCGCCTTGATGTCAGGCCTGTCAAGGTCAGTTCTTTCTTTTGACTGAGCCCTGGTGACCACTGCTGAGAAGGCTTTCCGCTGAAGTTTTCCCACATCTTCAGCAGCAGAGGATGTATTCTCACTGGCCATCTTCATAGGCCAGTCGGTCTTAGGCCATTTCAGGAACTCAGGACATTGTTGCCACTCAGACCCTTCATTTAGTTCCTCAGGAGTTGCACCTCTGGTAAGTATGTCAGCAATGTTTCGTTTGCCTTCAATCCACCTCCAATCTTCCACATGTCCGGCTTTCTGAATCTCACCGATTCGATTTGCGATAAAGGTCTGGAAGCCGTAGCTATCTTTTTGGATGGGTGCCAGGATTGTTTGGCTATCCACAAAGTGAATCCATTGCTTGACTTTAATGAGGAAGTGCTTCTCAAAATACCTTTTTAGGCGGTTAACGAAGACTGCGCCACAGAGTTCTGCTTTGATCACATCTCCCTTTTGGTCGAGAGGGGTGAGTTTGGCCTTGGATTCCACCAACTTTATTTCGACTTTGTCTCGGGTTTCCCACCGCAGGTAGAGTACGGCTCCATAGGAGGATTCGCTTCCATCTGAGAACGTGATCCCTGTTGGTGGGCCTATGGCTCCAGGCGGCGTGAGGCTTCTCTCAAACTCTACCTGGCCAAGTCTCACAAATTCTTCAAAAAGCGTTATTGCGCCTTCTCGGAGTTTTAGTGAGAAAGGGGCATCCCATGTGTCTTTAGATGGGTTGTCCTTGCCAGCTTCTTGAAATGATTCTCGTACCAACATCACTCCCTTCTGTTTGGCTGATGAAGCAAGACCAACCGGGTCATATAATGCGGCAATCTGGCTAAGAAGTATGCGTCGGGTAAGGGGATTTGGGGTTCCTTCCCTGACATCCTCCATGCTCAGATTTAATCCTGCCCTCATTTTCCCTCTTTTCTTAGAGAAGTTGATAGAAGTCAGCAACCGAAGCTTGTCTGTCTCAGGTTCGTACCCGACCCCAAGCGCTTTGTTCTCCCCATCATGCATTTGGTTGCGCAGTACCAGTGTCCTGGGTACAGTTGTTTCAGAAGGGGCTCCACTCCTCCCACTTTGGCGTGACAGAACCCACGGTTTGAGGAAGAAGCCTCCCGCTCTTAAAATCTCCTCAACCCCTTTGGTTATCCTTTCAAGCGTTTTGAGGTCATCGTGTGATGTCAGGATGTCATCCACATAGCTGTCCTCAGTCAGAGCTCGCCGTTCTTCAATCATATCAGCAAACTGAGGAAGGTTGGCTGTCTCCTTCATTGCAACTTGGGCGATACATCCTTCTGGTTTATCACCGATATCTACTCTGACGACTGCAAAGACCTCAATGTCGTCCTCAGGGTTGTCTCTCCAGAGAAAGCGGTGGAGGTGAACTTAATCTTCCTTTAGCCACATGGAGTTATACATCTTTTTTACGTCACCCAGTGCAGCATGGAGTCCACTCTCGAATCTCAGAAGAACACCTCTGATTGGATTGAGTACATCGGGACCCTTGTGAAGGAGATCATTTAGACTTATGCCTCGGAACTCTTGGCTACTGTTCCACACAATTCTCACAGGGGTTGAGGAGGAGTTAGGGTTTGGTGCAACCAGATGGCTGATGTACCATTAAGGTCCTTCCCAGTTGTTAATTTCCTCCTTTGTGAGTTTTGCAGCAGCTCCTCTTGAGACCATTTCATGTATTTGTTCTTTGTATGCAGCCTTCCACACAGGTTCCTTCTCCAGACGTTTCTCTGTGTTTCTGAAGGTCGCCTCCACTGCCTGCCGATTGTTTGGCAGTGTTTTGAGGTCTGTCTTCCAGGGATAAGCTGCGTCCCAGTGGGGAGAGTTGCTGTGTTTGTCCGCCAGCACGTTTGTTAGGCATTCTTTTATCTTTTCCAGGTCCCGCTCTTCCTTAAGGGTCGTTTCTTTTCCACCAGGGGGGACCTACCACACTTGCAGCTGCCACATTGAGGACTGCACGCAGCTCCGATGCTGTCCCACCTGAACCACTCGAATACCTCTTTGTTGGTGGTTGCTATGCTCCGGACAGACGCATTTCCTTCCTCTTCTTGAGGGATGATGGTCTCTTTATAAGCCACCGACCCCAAAGAAGGACAACCGCAGTGAGGAGCAGAGTACCATAAAATATGGAGGAATGAAACTTGGCCTAACCAATAAACAAGAGGAGTTCCTGGCAGATCTTACTCTAGAACAAAGAGAGAAATACAAGAATGCGTTCTCAAATAAAATATCATCAACGGTATGTGCCAAGGTTGGAGAGGGACTGCAAGAACATCCAGTGGTGATGATGCTGATGGAAGAGAAGGCCCTGGGCAATTAGTCTGGTTCGCCTTGTGGAACCTCAACGCTTCAGTTCCCTGTCTAGGTTGTGTGGTTCCATAGCCTGGACTCGACGGGCTGCAGAAACCTGGCTGAGAAAACGTCAGGCACAAGATTCCTCAAAGTGGGAGGCAAACCGCTTTATCCTGTCTACTGAGGAGCTATCCTGCAAGCTTTCTGAGACCTGGTACTCGCAACCCAAGATGACAGTCAGTTCCTGGACTCAACACTGAACCGCTTGGTAGTCCACAAGGACGAGAGGACAGGAATCCTTCTCTGTGGAGGACGAATCTAGTCCTGGAAAGAAGATGGAACAGCTGTTCCTTTAATTCCATTTTGTTCATGGCTCGCAACACTACTGGCAAGAGAAGCTCATGACGAGAACCATGAAGGTGTTGCTGCCACGCTTCTGCGCACCAGGAGGAAAGTATGGATTGTACAAGGTCGGAGGATAGTAAAGAAAGTTGCAAACGACTGTATTAAATGTCGCAAACTGAAAGGGAAGATGTGCCAGCAGATGATGAGTGATCTGCCACCAGAACGCTCACAGCGTGCTAGCCCATTTGAGTAGACCACAATTACCTTCTGTGTCCTAAGCCACCGACCCCAAAGGTGGCTTTTTACTGTTGTGACGACTGTTTTAACCCTTTCTTTCAATTTTTCTTGTATATGCAGAATCCTAATAAAGAAACATTTATTATAAAAAAAAGTCAGATAGGGGAACCAATTTCTTCCACTCTTCCAGCATTTCTACGAGTTCAATGACCTCTCTCTCAAGACCCTTTATTAGACTTCGGTCCTTGATTGAACTCAGCTGTTTTAGCCTGCTTGAAAAACGCCTCCTCTGCATAGCTGGCCCAAAAGGTTTCCTAGGTGGCATTCTTTACCTTGAGGAACCTGTTCTCACACTCCGCTGTCTTTACATCAATTTGGTTTGCAGATTCTATGACCTCCTTATCCATTGACTCCCTCAGGGCTTCAACATACTCATGTCCCGCATCTATGACTTTAGAAAAGTCTGTCCTGAAAATCTTCCATTCCCCGAGAACTTCAGTTGATTCCAAGAGTCCCGGTTTGGTGCACACGTGCTCCTTTATCCTTGATCAACGGGTAGTTTGATTGATGATAAACTTGGGGTCAGTCACAGAGGTGAGAGGCCAGCTGAACCTGGGTTGCTTGAGCTTCCTTAATGAAGCAGTCTGTGGCTGTTTTTTAGCTGCATTCAATCCAGTGCAGCAGGAGCGGTTTATAACTGTTCGGTTCTTTAAGAATCTCCCCACCGAATGGGGCGTCAGGAAGGACACATTGTTATAACTCGTTGTGTTTTTTTTTTTTAGTTCACAAAAAGCAGCCACAAAAAGCAGGTTATAAACCTGTAGAAATAGAAGGGCTAAAGTGTATAGTCATATACATAATATACCATAAATTCTGAATATACAAATATTAATAAAGTATAAATTCCTATATGGTCAATATTTACCATGTACCAGTGGAGATGGTGATCTAGTGGGTTAAACCACTGAACTGGTAAATCAAAAGGTTGCTGGTTCGATCCCAGCAGCCACCACCAGTGTGTCCTTGAGCAAGACACTTTACTCCATGTTGCTCCAGGGGGATTGTACCTGTAATAAGTGCACTGTAAGTCGCTTTGGATAAAAGCGTCTGCCAAGTGACTAAATGTAAATGTAAATTTAATATTATAAATATTATAATATGATTGGTGTTTAAACTGAATGACTAAACAAAGCACATGCATCTAAACACAGAAATTCAACAGTTCCACACACACCAAGTATACAATGTCAATGTTACACATTAAACCAATAGCCAAAGGTGTTCTCAGTATGTTGGCTTAAAGTGAAAACAGTGGGTGTAGTTTAAGTAGCATCGCTGAGTATAGTAATCCATTACCAATGTAAAGCGATTAACTACATTACCCATCCAGCACTGCAAACATGAAGTAACTCGTGTGACAGTGAAACGCTCCAATTTCAAACATTTGCTTTTATAGCCACGGATACTATCGAGCCGACAACATTAAACATCAGACCGCTCACAAGGTTTTAACAGCGTGACCAAAGTAATAGTTATTAAACATGTACAACGGCCGCACAGCAGTAGCGCAACAGACAACAAACTCAATGTATAGAAACAGCAGCTTACCGGTGACGCATCTCTCCTGACGAGACAACATGCCAAACTAATACTCGCTCCCGCTTATAGCCCGCTTTTATTAATTACAGGATTCTAACACACCCTTTTGGGATTTTACTGGTCCACGTTTCAACTTTTGACTGGTCTGTGCTTCAATCAGGTAAGTGAACCTCCCACCTATTATCCTGCGTTACATTTCCGCTGAACACCCGTGACGTAGTGAACGCGACAGTGTGTGTGTCAAAGGAGTTTTAATGAGACTCATAACATACATAATGAACATGAATGGACAGTATGAGGTCTGATATGAGACAGAAGAGGAAAGCTTGTGTGTTGAAGGGCAAACGGAGATGCAGATCTATCTGACCCAGAGGAGCATGAGCAGATATCGAGCCTGTCATCTCAGATTTGATTCAGAATGCTCACTGGCTGCTCAGAGGGGGATGTCGCCATGGCAACAGCTTCATACTGCATCGCAAAACACCTTTATGCAGGTTCTCATCAGACGCATCTGTTTATTCAGAGAGAGAGAGAGAGAGAGAGAGAGAGAGAGAGAGAGAGAGTGAGAGAGTGAAAGAGAGAGAGAGAGAGTGAGAGAGTGAGATAGAGAGAGATAGTGAGATAGAGAGAGAGAGTGAGAGAGAGAGAGAGAGAGAGAGAGAGGAGGAGTGAAATGATGTTCCCTTTCTGTCGGTCTCTCGACGTTGTGTCGAGAACGACAGATGGGGTTCGCCCTTGAGAACCAATCAACTCTGACTACTATAGAAAAGGCCAATGAAATTTGGCGAATGAAATTTGCATGCCAGTCCTCCGCCCCCGGATATCCGGTATAAAAGGAAGCCAGCGTACAGCATTCTTTTACCGTTTGTTCTTCAGAGCCTTCGCTCATGAGTACAACTCAGGATTCAAAATCCTCTACAACTACACTGCTGGTGCTACGACGTGTTGCAGCGGATCGTCCCTACCTGCAGCGACCTTCCCCTGGGCGTCTCGGCGGTTCCGGAGGTGTTTGAGATTTTCTCTAAAAAGTCCTTTTCAGGACTGGCTGAGCATTCTCCAGCGCGGCATGTCCCGCTGTTCTCTTGGGTGCGGCACCCTCATCGAGGAGGGGGATGGACACGATCGCTGCATTAGGTGTCTGGGCGTCCAGCACACTGAAGCAGCGCACTGCGGGCAGATTGTCATTCAGAAGCTGCGGTCACGGGTGGCTGTCTTCCTACGGGAACCAGCCCCCATTTCGTCTGCTACCTGGGCTGTGACATCTGTGGCTACGGCCCCGATGAACTGCCACGCTAGCAGCGTTAGTGATATGGGGAACTCTGCGAACGTAAACTCGCCAGCCAAGTGCTCACGGGCCGATCGCACCCCGATTCGCTCTTCTAAACGTTCCCCAACCGGCGGTGGCATACGGTCCGGATCCTCACGCACACACTCGGAAACGATGTTTGACGTAGACGAGATGTCGCTCGCAGCATCGGAGGGAGACTAGCATCCGACTAACCCGGGATGCGTGGTTCCTAAGGTCGGAGCGCGGTGCAAACCGTGCCCACCCCGGGTGCCATGTTTTTCCCGGAAGTGCATGAGGAGCTGTGTAAAACTTACAACGCTCCACGGACCGTTCCAGTGAAAACAGCTCCGGCTCCCTTACTTCCCTCGATGGTGGGGCAGCCAAGGACTACGACGAGATCCCCCGGGTGGAACGTCCGCCCGCGGTGCACCTGTGCCGCGGACGGCTACCACCTGGGGGGAATCGGCCACACCTACCGTCCAAAGCACGTAAGACATCGGCATCACTGGTGTCGAAAGCTTGCGATGCCGCGGGCCAGGCTGCCTCCTCTCTCTACGCTATGGCCATCCTGCAGGTCTGCCATGCCAAGGCGATGAGAGAGCTCCACGAGGGTAAGGCCGACCCGATTATAATGCAGGATCTCCGTGCCACCGCTGACAGCGCTCTACAGGCGACCAAGGCGGTGGCACGGGCCCTGGGTCGTACGATGTTCACGGTAGTGGTCCAGGAGAGACACCCCCGGTTATACCTTGTGCAGAAGAGTGACACCAAGGAAGTCCGCTTTGTTAATGTACCCATCTCGCAGGGTGGGTTGTTGGTAACACCATCGAGGACTGTGCTCAGCAGTTTTTGACGGTGAAGCAGACAGTGGCAATTAGCCACATTTTTTCACGCCGCGACTCGGCCGCCTAGAGGCCTCCGAGATCCCGCGTGACGTCTGCTTCCCTTCAACCCAGGACCCCTTCGACATCGGCTCCGGTTCCTGTGCCCCCACAGGCGGCACCCCGGTAGCAGAGGTCGAGGGGGAAACCTCCACCCCGTCAGCAACCTTCTCGCGAGAAGGGACATTGACGCGAAGACCCCAGGGAGGACAACATTGGGCCCGAACCTTCACAGCCACGGCTCTGATCGGTCGGTACGGGACGACCCCTGCCTCGTCACCAAAGCCGGGCCCTTGTCAGGGCCTGGCGCCCACTTACTCGCAGAGTTTTTCCGTTCTCCCCAGGTGTACTTACAGCCGATCGCACACTCCACTGGACTGTGCTCGGCGAACCGACCTCACACCCTGGCGAGGTGTGAGGTCGTACACATACGACAGCTGTCACCACTCTCAAACCGACAGGTAAAAAGGCGGATCCAACCTTCCCTCCGGGGACCCCTGCGACAGATGGTTAGCTCCGCCAGCCGACGAAACACCCCTGTTGGAATGATGAAGCAGACCGTCCCATTGGTCACCCTGTCACAGTCACTGGGAGCTCGAGAGCTGCCCACACTGTCTCGCTGGCCTTGCGGGCGGTCCGTCTTGGTTACTCGATCCAGTTCGCCAGAGACTCTCCGTACTTCGGGTAGAGGTCACCACCCTTCTGGCAAAACAGGCATCGAGTTCGTCCCTCAACCAAGATGTTCAGTGGGTCACGACCCACACTTCATCATTCCCAAGAAAGACGGCAGGTTGCGCCCGATCGGTCTGCGTACACAAGCTGCCGTTCAGATCCTCACGCAGAGGCGCATCCTGACATCTATCAGGTGTCAGGATTGGTTCATGGCAATCGACCTGAAGGACGCTTACTTTCATGTCTCGATCCCCTCGACACCGCCCATTCCCACGGTTCGCGTTCGAGGGGTGGGCATATCAGTACAGAGTCCTCCCTTTTGGTCTGTCCCTGTCTCCACACGTCTTCACGAAGATCGTGGAAGCCGCCCTTTCTCCCCTTCGGGAAAAAGGTGTGCGGGTACTAAACTTTCTCGACGACTGGCTTATCCTTGCACACTCGTGAGATCTGTTGTGTACACAGAGGGACCTGGTGCTCCGGCATTTAGATCGATTGGGATTTCAGGTCAACCGAGAAAAGAGCAAACTCTCCCCAAAGCAGAGCATCGTCTTCCTCGGTATGGAACTTAACTCTGTCACCATGACGGCGCAGTTGTCCGCAGAACGCGCCCAGTCAGTGTTGAACTGCCTGGAACACTTCAGGCAGACGGCGGTCCCCCTGAAACAATTTCAGAGGCTCCTGGGACACATGGCGTCCTCCGCGGGGATAATACCCCTCGGATTGATGCACATGAGACTGCTTCAACACTGGCTACAGAATCGAGTTCCGAGGACAGCGTGGCACACCGGCAGCAGGCGCATGGTGATGACGCCCTTCTGCCGACACACCCTAACCCTTTGGTCTTCCATGACCTTCCTCCGGGCGGGGGTTCCCCTCGGGCAGGTTACGAGTCACGTCGTGGTGACGACGGACGCCTCGCTGCAGGGGTGGGGTGCAGTGTGCAACGGGCACGCAGTAGCGGGGCACTGGTCGCTGGCATGCAATTGCCTAGAGTTGTGGGCTGTGCTGCTTGCGCTGAGAAGGCTTCGGCCTCTAGTGCAGGGTCAGCACGTGTTGGTCCTCTGGGACAGCACAACAGCCGTATCGTACATCGCCAGGGTGGTGTACGCTCACGGCAGCTATCACAACTTGCCCGACATCTCCTCCTGTGGAGTTAGCAGGTGATCCGCTCGCTGAGGGACACACACATCTCAGGCAAACTGAACCAGACAGCCGACGCACTCTCTCGTCAGTATACGCCTTGCGGAGAGTGGCGACTCCACCCCCGGTCCAGCTCATTTGGGTGTTGTTCGGACAGGCACAGATAGACCTCTTTGCCTCCCACGACACCACCCATTGTCTGCTTTGGTACTCCCTGACCGAGGCCCCCCTCGGCACGGATGCCCTGGCGCACAGCTGACCACGGGACGGGCGGAGCACACCTTCCCCCACCAGGAGCCTCCTTGCACAGACACTGGTCAGGGAAGAGGAGCACCAAGTGTTATTGGTTACACCGCACTGGTTGAACCACACTTGGCTTCAGAGTTGATGCTCTGGACAGCGACTCCCCCTGAACCATTCCCCTGACAGAGGACCTGCTCTCTCAGGGGAAGGACACGTTCTGGCATCCCAGATCAGACCTCTGGAACACCATTTCTGGTCTATACACGGGACGAGAAGATCCTGAGATGGCTACTCCCCCTATACGGCTGAGACCATCACCCAGGCTAGGGCACCATCTACTAGGCGGTTACACGCCTCTAGACGGCGCCTCTTCTCTTCCTGGTGTCTTTCTCAACGAGAAAGATCCACTGTGGTGCTTGATCAGGATTGTGTTGCCCTTCTCACGAGACTGGAGACTAACATCTCCCCTCCACACTGAAAGTGTATGTAGTCACAATCGCCACTCATCACGACTCACCTGATGGAAAGTTTCGAGGGCAACACGACCTGGTCACCAGGTTCCTAACGGGAGCGAGAGGGCAGACTCCGCCTCATCTCCACTCCATACCCTCTTGAGAGCCCCTCAGAGGTTCCGATCTTCCTCACCTGAGTAAGACGGCCCTCCTGTTGGCGTTCGCTTCAGTCAAGAGGGTAGGGGACCTCCAAGCATTCTCTGTGTCCCCGGATTGCCTTAAATTCGGCCCTGGCAAACTCTCACGTTATCTTGAGACCCAGGCCCGGATACGTGCCCAAAGTTCCCACTTTCCCCTTCGGGGACCAAGTGGTGGACTTGCAGGCGCTCCTCATCGGGGAGGAAGACCCAACCCCATCCGTGTTGTGTCCTGGACCGCACGCAGAGCTTCAGTAGCTCTGACCAGCTCCTTGTTTGTGTTGGAGGACAGCAGAAGGGGAAGGCTGTCTCCAAGCAGAGGCTGGCGCACTGGGTCGTGGATGCCGTTACGGCGGCATTCCGATCTCAGACTCTCCCATGCCCATTGGCAGTGAGGGCTCACTCCACACGGAGTTCCTGGGCACTGGCAGAAGCCTCTCTAGCAGACATCTGTAGAGCTGCGGGTTGGGCTACGCCCAAACACCTTCGCAAGGGTTAACAGCCTTCGCGTAAACCCGGTGTCAACCCACGTCCTGCGTGGCGACATGTAGGACTGGCATCCGGGGGGGCGTATGCCTGCGAAAGCACCTTCCCACCCTCCAAGAGGTTGGGTCAGTGTGCTATCTACCCTTTTCTTCTTACCCAAACACATGGCTAAGAGAATTGGTACCTCACCAACCTTCCTTCTCACCCAGACACTGGTTAAGAACAGGCATTCCATCCATCACTAAGCAAGCACCCCCTGGGGCTTGGCAGAGCAGCCTTCCCCCTTAGGCCGGGATACCATATGACCTATCACAGATAGTTCTAACCGGACCTGGTGCTATCAGACGCAGTAACACCCCCACCGTGGGCTGTTCCGTCTGTTATACCCTCATGACAATGGTTCCCACACATGGTAACTCATGAGCTTCCCCAGGTGGACCTCCACCTCGCGGTTAACTACCCAGTCCGCACGTTCCATGCGTTCTCCTCCAAGGACGAGACCATATATATATATCCACCATATTCCTCCCCACGGGTAGGAGGTGGCCTCTGCAGCGCTTCTCTGATTAAGAGTCGCGCTCACCCGGTGTAAACCCGAGCTGGACGGCCTCTCGCCTGTAGAGAGCTAAGGCCCCGTCCGTGAAAGGTTACCGGTCAGGGCTGTACCCATCTTTTTCCAAAAAAGCTCTGGAACCCCCCGACCACCACACTGGAAGGTTACAATTTTCACGAAAGTTTCGAGCTGACACACCCATGCTTGTTACCATCGCTTCGTTGAGATTGTGACGCGATACAGCGTTGTGGCGTTTTCCATAGGTAACGTCTTGGTTACGTATGTACCCTCAGTTCCCTGATGGAGGGAACGAGACGTTGTGTCCTTTATGCCACAAACACGTATCGTTTCTGCTGCAGTTTGAGAGGCTCTCAGGCTCTTCAGAACAAGAGGTAAATGAATGCTGCACGCCGGCTTCGTTTTATACCGGATATCCGGGGGCGGAGCTCGGTATGCAAATTTCATTCGCCAAATTTCATTGGGCTTTTCAGAGTTGATTGGTTCTCAAGGGCGAACCCCATCTGTCGTTCTCGACACAACGTCTCGTTCCCTCCATCAGGGAACTGAGGTTACATACGTAACCAAGACGTTTTTCTGTAATATTAGCGGACAGCACCTCACTAAGCCAGGACCAAAATATCACACAATTCATTCTACACTGACCAAAACTTATTTTTAAAAACTTCATTGGATAAAAACAGTGTCCGGAAGTGCGCAAGCATGTAGGGGTTCTTCATAGCGCGACAGCGCCATCCACTGGCCGGCATAAATACATTGTCTATATTCGTTTTCTCGGATCCGTGTAGATGCAGATCGTTTTGATAACGCTATGTGTAGACTACTTGAAACCTTTTAAAATGAAAGACTTTTCCGTTTTTATTCTGTAAACGTACTCTCATAATCTGGCTCCATCCAAACAGTATCCTCTGCATCTCACTTGGTTTCTATCAAGCATAAAAAAAGTCGCATGACAAAAAAACTTTAAACGATAAATTGGTGCAATCAGTGACAAATTCAGCATGTTTCTCTTTGAGAAATAAAACTAATTTTTGTGTGATTTTAAAGCTTTATCATTTTTTTAAGATAGTGTCATATTGTCTTAAAGAATGTATGAGATAAATTAATATTTAAACGTATTAATTACTTTCTTAGAGCGAGTAAATACACACAGCTGTCATCATCATCATCATCTCTTTTATTTTCGTCACATCAGTTTCATTTGCAGTATATTATACATCTTTATAACCCTGTCCTACAGAAGATGCTAAGGAGACTTCATCAGTTTTTCTCAGTATAGACTCAGATTCTGTCCATGTTAAATCAAGCGTTTGTTTGATTCTCTTCTTGTTACAGAGAGTTAGTGATGTAACCCAGAACACTTCATTTACATTTACACACAGGTCTGTTAATAATCCAGTCCTCCTGACGTGTCACTCTCATCACTGACAGATTCAACTAGTGTCACCTTATTATTCTGACCATAATCCCATAAAAATAAACCAGATGACATCATTGTGATCAAGTATTTCTCATGATTGAGATTAAATGGAGAGGAAATGAAAACTTCTCTTCAACTTTTCTCCTGAGAAAAAGAGTCAGAATGTCTTTAGAGTTTCAGAAGAGATGTCAAGAATGTGATGTCACAGGTGTTTGAGATCATGTGTGGATGAAAGCGTCAGACTGAGTGAACATCACTGGATGATTTTGGATGAGAGGTCTCATGTTTTTCTTCTATATACCTCTGATATATACATTACCTCTTCATGTGGATTTATACTCGGTACTCGAGTTGTAAAAGAAATCAGGGGGATGGTGAATTGAATTTAACGTTTAGGGACAGATCAATTGTGCTGCATATGGTGGGAGACCAACGGTGTACCCTTTTGATTATTGTGGTCACAAATCATCCTGTCATTAAATGTGCACGTTCCCTTGTCCACAGTATTTTATCCTATTCAATATTCCCAAAAACTAAATGTTGAAATAGTGGTAATATTTACACGTTCATTGATTAAATATCAGGGGATGGGAAGGGGGGATGACTGTTTTAGAAGGGGGATGATTTTGACCATCTTTATTTCAAAGGGGTATGCCATCCCCCCTCAACTATGTTTATACTTCATACAGTGTGTCGTCCTGCGTTCAGCTCCGCCGTTGCGAGTGAGGATTTTCTCTGAGAGACAGAACAGAACAGCACGATATAAACAATAAGAGCTGAAAACAGAAGCCTGCGGTGCTCCACAGAACAGCGTGAAGCAGAGGACACGTGAATCTCTCCAGGCCTCAAACAACTCAAGTTTCACTTCCATGCATTTCAGAAACAAAAACAGAACTTAATGTAGAAACAGAACAAGGCTTCCCGTAGTTCAGTGGTTAAAGTCGTGGGTTCACAGGGATCGCACATATACGCAGAAACAAATGTATAGTATCATGTGATGTAATGTGCTTTGGATGAAAGCGTCTGCCAAATGCATATTTAAAAAAAATTAAAAAACCACAGCAATACCAGTGTTGTGTGTATCTAGTTAAGTAGTTAGTTACTATAATTTAATTAGTTTTAAAAAAGTAGAGTTATAAAGTTAGAAAAAGTAAAGTAAGGAATTACTGTTCCAGTCATTTAATTACAGTTACTTCTGATGTAATTTAATTAAAAACTGTGTGATGTATACAACAGTGGAAATGACATCGGGTCTAATATTAAAATCTGTGCTTTAAAGAGCACGTTCCCCGAGATCACATTATTTGCATTTACATTTACATTTAGTCATTTGGCAGACGCTTATATCCAAAGCGACTTACGGTGCACTTATTTCAGGGACAATCCCCCTGGAGCAACATGGAGTAAAGTGTCTTGCTCAAGGACACACTGGTGGTGGCTGCTGGGATCAAACCAGCAACCTTTTGATTTACCAGTTCAGAGGTTTAACCCACTAGACCTCCATCTCCATCTGACCTTTAGTTAGTGTGTAATGTAGCTGTTAGAGCATAAGTAATACTTGCAAAAGAATAAAGCTCAAAGTTCAGTGCCGAGCGGGATTTTGTCTTTAAAGGTGTGATGAGGTAGAGTTGTTTATTGTTTTATACTGTTGTATGAGGTGTACCTATGACGTTTGCGGGGTTTTTACATCCAAGAACGCCCACTGCTTTGATTGGATAACAGTTTGTGTAGTTGGAGCCTTCTGTGAATTTAGTTGGAGATGTAATGTTAGGTTACACATTAGCACCATTCACAGTTTTCATACGGCATCATCATTATCTGAAGACCTCCTGTGTTTTATAAATGACCTCCACACATCAGTATTTCATGTGACGCAATCACACGGGATGATATTACTTGAATTTACGGACTCATTTTTCGGATGTGATGTCCGACTTTGTGTATAGTTTGTATAGCCTATAGTTGTATTGCGTTTAATGATATATGACTGTACCTGTCTGGATTTGAGCCAAGTGATCCCGGACTGGACAAAACATCACCACGATCACAGGTCTCATATGTTACGAGAGGTTCCATGATAAATAACCAAACAGGAGACTCCCGGTAACTTATGGATATCACACAACACCCCAAATAATACCAAAACACTTCAAAACAGCCGCAGTTATTCACAAACGGTGGTAAAAACTTGAATATGTATAAATGATGCCACCAAATCACAGAGATGCTGATTTGCACAGGTTTAAGATCATTTATTTGAATGAATTAAAATAGATGTCTATCCATGAATCACTGAACTAATCCGCGTTGATGTTGGATATAGAAAGTCATTAGTAATAAAGTAATTAAACACTTTTTGGAGAGAGTCATATGTACAGTCATATAATTACTCTACCGAATGTGAAATTAATAACTAGGAATGAATGACTTTTTCAGAGTTACTTCCCCAACACTGACACAACTACTGCACAACAACACAAAACACACATCAGTAATATCTGTCAACATGATACTTATTTCTGAAAGATTCAGATCAATATTCTTTTGAGATTGACAGCGACATCAGTTTACTGTACATGCTGCTACACACATCAAGTTGGTCTCCATGGTAACATATACAGACGGTCTCTTCCGTCAGCAAAGCTCTCTGCGGGTGCTATGGCAACGGACTGATCGCATAAAAAAAGGATTGTTGATACCGTGGCAACATGAGGCCAAACCATCACCACACTCTTTGAAAATCACCCCCCCCCCCATTCTCTCTCTCTTCTGCTGATCAAATGACAGAGATACAACATCTCGCTTTACAAAGACTCAGAATCATTATTTATTGCGTGTGACATATTCATCTCAGACGACATAAAGATGTGTTGAGGATTAATATTTACACAAGTCTAGTGACACCTTTAATTCAGTTATATTGACATGAACATTAAACATTCTGATCTTTTTATGAACACGATCAAATGTATTTTTCCCTGATCTTATTTTACTAGGATGCTTGTGTCACTAACAGGCTTTTTAACAAACAAAACCATCAGACTTCTTGTGATTCACTAAACCACTTGACATCTTGCTGTTAAAGAACATACTGAGCAAGAGACCAGCACAAAACCAGCAGTTATCAACATAAACCATGTCGGACTGATCACCAGGGGCCCGTTTCAGAAAGCAGGGTAAGTGCAAACTCAGAGTAAGTCAACCCCAGAAAACGGAATACTCAGGGTTTTTGGTTTCAGAAAGTGAGGTATGTCAAACCCGAGACCGCAGGGTAAGTCAAGCCCATTTCAGAAATCGAGGTATCTTATACACCGAGTGAGTAACCAGAGTAACACACTCCGTGAACCTAACCTGGTCGGGAGCAGGTTTTATTCCACAAACCCAGGGTTTGTTACAATCTCTGCCCCCTTTTCGAAGCGCGAGCGGTGTTGAAATTGCATACGACATTTGTTTATTGATTCGTGTTCCTTATCGCGCTCAATTTAGTAACACAGACCTTAAAATGTCATGTCCGTTTATTCAGGAGCCCATAGATGAGGAAGCTGCATTAATTCGCAGATACTTACATTTATGTCTGGAGAGAATTGTGAGGCCCAGTTTGGACATTTTATCATAACTTTTAAGGCCAGTTTAAGTCGTATATTTAACATTTCCCAATCAGGCATCCTACTAGCAAGAGCATTTTATTTCTTTAACCTTTCCTGAAAGATGTTCTTGTATTTCATATTCAGCTTCTGCCGATTTATTGCAGAAGGATTGCACCTACATGAGAGCGAGAGAGAGAGAGAGAGAGAGAGAGAGCGCGTGAGAGAGTGAGAGAGAGAGAGGGAGGGAGAGGGAGAGAGAGAGAGTGAGAGAGAGAGAGCGCGTGAGAGAGTGAGAGAGAGAGAGAGAGAGAGAGAGGGAGGGAGAGGGGGAGCGTTAAATATAATTCCCATTTTCACAGTTTCAACAAAATAAATATAAAAGTTATTGACATGTAAACTTCCGCATTAACAAGTGAGTATTTTTTTTCTAAATATGTGCTCATATTCACCGTACGCTTGTAACAGAACCTTCAATTCGATTGGCGACAAATGAACACGTGCTTTTGTCACGTGCCGTTGCCATGGTGAATCGTGCTATCTTCGCTCAACTGATGATGTCTTTTCATCGCCATGCTGCACGCGCATAACCTCGAGTGAACTTACTCAGAGTGGAATGAACTAACTCAAATCAGATGGTCTGAAACTGAAAACTCTAGAGTAGCGATTCTCTGAGTAAATCAACTCAGAGTTCAGATTTTAACTCGGTGTTGGTTGAACTTCCTTATTGAAACGGGCTCCTGTTCTAGACAGACCAGTTAGATAAAGAGAAGGTTTCTCTCACCTGCTTCATCTGATGTCATCATCATCATGAGAGCACATGTATGTTTGACAGCACATGTATGTTTGAGAGCACATGTATGTTTGAGAGCACTTGAGTTTAAATTCGTCATGAAACGGAAGCAGATATTCGCTCTTTTTACCGTTTCGTGACGCGTTACCAAGTGAGAAAGATGTGTTGACGGGAATTCACCTCATCCACCGACAACTGATTGGATCGTTAAAGGTGACGGCGTCTGTCAGTCATTGAAGCCCCGCCCTCGCGCCATTCCTCGTGATCAGTGTTGGGTAAGTTACTCTGAAAAAGTAATTAATTACTAGTTACTAATGACATATTCAATAGTGTAATTAGATTACAGTTGTGAGTCTCTCCAAAAAGTGTTAATGACTTTCTATATCCTACATCAACACGGATTAGTTCAGTGATTCAAGGATAGACATGAAACGACTCATATTCATTTAAATAAATAATATTAAACTACATAAAGTATTATTATTAACTGACAACATATACAAATGTGAGAATTATACATTAATTCTTACACAGAATTATACACAGATTTTAAAGTTAGAATTAGAATTTTGATGAAAATTCCACTATAACGCACACATATATTACACACAGTATTTAGTTTAATTAGATCAGAAGTAACTGTAATTAAACTACGGGAAAATTAGGGTAATCCTCTACTTTACTTTTCAAGGGGAAAGTAATTAAATTACAGACACTGAGTCTGAATACTGAATAAAATGAAAGATGAAGTGTTTGCTTCAAACCCTTATAACACATCTACAATCTTACATTTATGAAAGACTAATGTTTGTATACAGTTATATTTATGATGCTGTGGCATTATGATAATGAATAACTGTGAAGTATTGTTGTGAGATATAAGATCAGTCTGTACAGAATGTGTTCTGGTGCAGATATTTAATAAGTGTTTCAATACTGCCCTCTAGTGTCCTGACACTCTCATGACCTCACGAATATTATAAATATAATATATGTATATGTGTGTTATTGTGTGTATTGATCATGGCAATAACAAAAGATTAAATGACATCACTCATGAATCGACCAATCACATTTAAACATTTAATTAGTGTTAGTTTACTTCTCTGTTTCTAAACAAGCAGAACTAACTGTAAGAATAAATACACTTTTAACAAACATTAGAAACACACAGGGTGTGTGTGTGTGTGTGAGTGTGTTGTGTTGTGATGTGTGTTTGTTTTGAGTATGTGATGTGGTGTGTGAGTGTGTTGCGATGTGTGTTGGGGGGGTGTGTGTTTGTTTTACGGTGTGTGATGCTGTGTGGGTGTGTGAGGTTGTGATGCTGTGTGTGTGTTAAGATGTATGAGGGTGAGTGTGTTTTTGTGTGTGTGATAGTGCGTGTCTTGTGGTGTGTGATTGTGTTGCGATGTGTTTGTGAGGGTGAGTGTGTTGGAGGGGGTGGGTTTTTGTTTTACGGTGTGTGATGCTGTGTGGGTGTTGCGATGTATGAGGGTGAGTGTGTTGTTGCAGTGTGTGACGGTGAGTGTCTTGTGGTGTGTTTGTGCAGTGTGTGTGTGTGTGTGTGTGCAGTGTGTGTGTGTGTGTGTGTATGTGTATGTGTGTGTGAGAGTGTGTGTGTGGGTGTGTGTGTGTGTGTATGGGTGTGTTAGGGTGTGTATGTGAGTGTGTTGTGGCGTGTGTGTGCTGAAGTGTTGTCTGTCACTCATCTGTCAGATGTGTGTGCAGTGCACCTGTGAAGTCTTGTTGATGCTGTGGGCACTATATAGAGTCCTTCACTTAAACTTCACGAGCACAAACTAAACAAAGACATTCATGAATTCAATTCATGTGGAAAAGCAAAAAGAAGAAAGAACACATGAGATAGTTGATGTACATGTTATTATTGCAATATTAAAGCCTATAAAAGAGTTTATCAGCGATAATTCATGAATGCTTTATTTATCGCATAATATTAATGTTTTATTTCACCATTAAAGCATGTTGAATGATTTATAATAGTTTAGTGTTCCTGGATAATGAATAAAAAATCTCCAACAGAGGGCGCTACAGACTCATCTACTGATGTCTGGATCTTCAGCGCCTTGAAAACCCCACAAACATTGAGAAACAGCTGTGAATCTAAGACATCTTCTGACAGTCAGACTTTAAATCACCTGTTTGAAACTCTTCAGCAGCAAAACCACATCACAATGACTTGAGAAACATTTTTAAAGATGTTTCATAAGACTGGTCTGAGCTGCGTTTCCCAAAAGCATCATGATCCTGCATTGACCGTAGCTCCACCGGTGACAATGGTTCTGAGATCAGGTCCTGAGCCGGTTTGCTGGTCTTTGGTGGTTTTCTGGGGTGTCTTTGTTTCTGTGACGTTAGTGAGAGAATGATGTTAGTCTGTGTGTCTGTCCGTCTGTAAAGTGACTGAGAGCCATGCTGTGAGATGATCAGGTGTTAAATGTCATCGGATTTTCAATTAATTTCAATTAATCAACCGGGAGACTAACGAGCAGCGTGATCACAGCGAGCCTTAACGGGGCCAGTGTGATTAATTAAAGTCTTCTGTTTCCAGCCCGACTCCAAAACCTTAAATGCCACTGAAAAATCATCCACTCTTGCACCTCTTTAACCCCTTCACCACAACATCAGACCAATCACATCACACATCACGCATCAGACTCCTTACTTCAGACCGATCACATCAGACATCAGATTAGAGACATCACACCAATAATGTCAGACAGCACGCATCAGACTAGAGACATCAGACCAATCACATCACGCATCAGACTAGAGAGATCAAACGGATCGCATCACGCATCAGACTAGTGACATCAGACCGATCACATCAAGCATCAGACTAGAGAAATCAGACTGATCACATCACGCATCAGACCAGAGACATCAGACCGATCACAGCACGCATCAGACTAGAGACATCAAACCAATCACATCACGCAACAGACTCATGACATCAGACTGATCACATCACGCATCAGACCATAGACATCAGACTGAACACATCACACTTCATACTAGAGTCATCAGACCGATCACATCAGACCAGTGACATCAGACCGATCACAGCCCGCATCAGACTAGAGACATCATACGGATCGCATCACGCATCAGACTAGTGACATCAGACCGATCACATCACGCATCAGACTAGTGACATCAGACCGATCACATCACGCATCAGACTTGAGACATCAGACTGATCACATCACGCATCAGACGAGAGACATCAGACTGAACACATCACACTTCACACTTCAGACTAGAGTCATCAGACCGATCACATCCCACATCAGCCTAGTGACATCAGACCGATCACATCCCACATCAGCCTAGAGACATCAGACTGATCACATCACACATCAGACTAGGGACATCACACTGATCACATCAAACACCAGCCTAGAGACATCAGACCAATCACATCACGCATAAGACTAGAGCCATCAGAACAATCACATTACGCATCAGACTAGTGACATCAGACTAGAGACATCAGACCGAACACATCACACTTCAGACTAGAGTCATCAGACCGATCACATCAAACTAGTGATATCAGACCGATTACATCCCACATCAGACTAGAGACATCAGACTGATCACATCACACCAATCACATCAGACTCATGACATCAGACTGATCACACCACACTTCAGACTAGTGTCATCAGACCGATCACATCAGACTAGTGATATCAGACCGATTACATCCCACATCAGACGAGAGACATCAGACTGATCACATCACACCAATCACATCGGACTCATGACATCAGACTGATCACATCACACATCAGACTAGTGACATCCGACCGATTACATCCAACATCCGCCTAGAGACATCAGACCAATCACATCACGCATCAGACTAGTGACATCAGACCGATCACAATAGGCTAGCGACATCAGACTGATCACACCACACTTCAGACTAGTGTCATCAGACCGATCATATCAGACTAGTGATATCAGACCGATTACATCCCACATCAGACTAGAGACATCAGACTGATCACATCCCACCAATCACATCAGACTCATGACATCAGACTGATCACACCACACTTCAGACTAGTGTCATCAGACCGATCACATCAGACTAGTGATATCAGACCGATTACATCCCACATCAGACGAGAGACATCAGACTGATCACATCACACCAATCACATCGGACTCATGACATCAGACTGATCACATCACACATCAGACTAGTGACATCCGACCGATTACATCCAACATCCGCCTAGAGACATCAGACCAATCACATCACGCATCAGACTAGTGACATCAGACCGATCACAATAGGCTAGCGACATCAGACTCATGACTTCACACCGATCACATCAGACATCAGACATCATCCTACAGACATCACACCAATCACATCATACATCAAACTAGAGTCATCAGACCAATCACGCATCAGATCAAAGACATCAAATATCAGGCTAGTAACATCAGACTAATGTTATCAGACATCAGACCCCATCACCAATGTAAAACATCCGAATCATGAGATCCATCACTTCATTTTCATGTCAATGTTAAACCTGACGTGCTGTAATGGTATGAGAGAAGAGTGTTGAATTACTTGAGCATCAGATCTAGTTAACATGCGTGAGGCGACGCTCATGTGAGACAGAGTTTGTTAGTCTGCAACGCTCCTCAACACTTTCTCTAACAAAGTCTTATTCATCATGACATACTGTGTGAATCTAAGACCAACACGGCTGAATATCTTCAGAACAATACAAAAAGAGGTTTCTATAATAAGTGGGCACCTGTGGACGATTCAGCTGGCGGTTTAATCGATGCTTTCTGGCTGATCACAGTAACATTATTCCAGCCAGCGCGTCTCTCTCCTCCTGTGGGAAATATAGAAATCAACAGCCATCGCTGACAAATAACAAAATTTAATTTGTGTCTGACGGCACTGAGGAGAAATGTTAAACTGTTATTTGCTGAGGAATAGGTAATGTGATTGTACACACACCCCACGGGGCTCAGACAAAGGACTGCTGTGTAATTGTGTAGAAGATATTGACACACTGGTTTTCACAGCTACTTCAACATATTGAAACACGGAAACTGTTGTAATGAGCTTTAACGCCTGAAAATCTCCAAACCCGATACTCTCACATTGAGCGAGTGAAGATCAGATTTGATCAGGACACAGTCTGATACTGAACTCAGGTCTGTGTTGTGAATTGTTGAGTTTCATATCATCCCTTCAGCTTGAGCTGTTATCACGAATCTCAGAAAATCACGTGTGATTAGTTTTGTCTGAGACTTTAGCACGCACACACATGCACACAAACACGCATGCTTGCGCACGGTCACAAACATGCACACAAAAACCCACACACAAACACGCACGCACGCGCACACACACACATGCACGCACACACACACATGCATGCACACACACACATGCACGCACACACACACATGCATGCACACACACACATGCATGCACACACACACATGCATGCACACACACACATCAGGTTTAGAGGCATCCAGAAAAATATTCTGGTTTTCAAACACGTTCCTCTCAAAGACACTCCACTAAAATCGCTCGTGTCATTCTGAAGCATCTTTTAAACACTATAAGAAGTAAAGGAAGTTATTGTGAACCTGAAAAATCTGTCATCATTGACACTCTTTCATTCATCTCATGAAACTAAGACATCATTTGTTCTGTGGAACACAGCTCTCGTTCTACACATGTATGGATCATAAACACACTTATAACCCGGCTCGTTGGGATGCTTGATTCTGATTGGCCAGTCTCCTCAATTGCAGGTTAGTTATTCCCAGATAACATCTCTCGATACTTATAACACACGGTAACACGGATGCAGCAAATCATTTTGACAGGTTTCTTGAAAAATGTAAAAACAAAGTATTTTAATAACATTTGACATTATATTTACAAACGTTTGAACCAAAAACCCAAACACAATATTTTACACGTAAGTGTGTGTGTGTGTGTGTGTGTGTGTGTGAAGAAGAGAAGTGTGTAGTGTTGTGTACAGTGGATTGCGATGATGGTGTGTAAAGTGAAAGCTTGTAGTTGATGTTGATTTATGTGAAGGTTTATCTGGCCTCTTTGGGCCCTGGATGATGTTCAGTGCCTCGTATCCCATGATGCATCTGTGCCCACACCAGAAACTGGCAGCGCTTCCTTCCTCCTGAGATGGGAATAATATCCACGTGCCAGGAATTCTCTCTCTCTGTTGTTGGCGTGCATGTGTTCCAGTTCTGCCAGCAGGTCTCTGTGACTGGGCATCACCCCAGACTGCCACCTGAGCTCTGCACGGCCCACGGGTCCTGATGGGAGCGCTGGATCTACACACGTTCATCATCCTGAACACTTTCAACTCCACACACACACGAGTCATAATCCATCAAATCATCTCTGTCTTTAATACAAAAACATGTGCTTTACTTTTCATCTTACTTACGGTTTTCACCTGGCACAGATAAAACAAAAACCTCCAGCAGATTCCCACGGATCTGTATCCCCAATCTTCTTCACGCTTCGACTAAACGTATCCAGTATTAACATTTACACATTTGGCCAGTGATACTTTTTTATACCTTATTTCAAACATTATGCATGACATCAGGGAAAGAAGTCTTCACATGTCATAGACGGTGAACAATAACATTAATAAGATAAATTTAACAATAAATTCAATCTTGGGTTTGCATACATTTAAGTAGATACTTATAAACTCAAGGTAAAAGAAAAGCACAAAGACCTCTGGGCCTTTATTTACGTCATAAATCAACAGCCTCTTAAATGATGGAAGGCAGATATTTCTCAGAGCCATTGAGAGAGAGAGTTCTGCCAACAGAAGTCCAAAACGCTGGAGCATCACGTGATTCATGGAGTCTTCAGATAGTTCCAGGAAGTTGTGTTTTCTCTTTAAACGCTTTATTTCTATAATTTTAGTTATTCATTAAATGGCTTTGGTCTTTAAATGGGTTAGAAGTTTACCTCAGTTGGTCTGTTTAGTCGCAGCTCCATGCGTTATTAGTAACTTCCGAGAACTATTGAAACAGTGAAAAAACGGTTCCGTCGGTGTCAACGGAGAAGATGCGATTCTCTCTATCAATGGCTCTGATATTTCTAAAATCGCTGACAAAATTCACAATCAAATAACATATTTCCGAACATTGATTAAACCGGAAATGGACTGTACAATAACTGTGGTTTGCTAAAAGCTTAAATTGCGCGTACGATCCCTTTTTCCGAGATTGATTTAGCTACTGCGCATGCGCACAGGTTATCAAGCGCCCCTGAGAATCGGCGATCTTTATCGAAGGATGATTGGATCTTTATACTGAAAATGCAGCATTTTCTTTATCTGCATTCATTGTAACGACAGCGCCGCATCTTGTTTATGTATATAAAATCTGGCCACACCCTCTTCTTAAACAGCAAAGTTCTAAAACACAAATAAAAATTTGATTCACAGATTGGTAAGATTGTGACTCAGGTACTCGTGCGCCTCTGTTTCTCGTCACTCAGGCTATATATCTCTTTCAGGCTAATTCATGATTATTAATACAGACGATCACAAACGCTTCCTCTAAAAGAACACTTGAGATAAATAATGAAGGAACATACGCCATGTACGCAGATGGAGACGGAGGTTTGTCACATTGAGCTCATTCTTCTCACACAACACGGCAATGTAATGATTCTGTGATCGTCTCGTTGTGTTATTATAACTGAAGGTGTTGTGTGGAAGAGATCATATACTGTCAGCTGGTCATAAGAAATAACTTTTACTGTGTATCACCATGAACAGTAATGACTGATGACTGCTCATTATACTGATGATTTATTTCTCTACTTGCTGAAGAATAAGAAAATGAGCTTGAAATATTGATTGAGTGTACAGTAAACGCATTAATCATGTGTGAAGAAAGAGTTCGGTGGGACACAAGAGACGGATACAAGAAACTAGAACACATACTGTATGTAGGGAATCAAATCTCTATGTGATGTTAATCAAAAATAATCTGAATCTCAGGTCCTATAGAGCAGGGGTTTGTGATGACAGTAAATTATCATGAACATTGTCTCTCTATCTGAAGTCTTAGGTCCATCAACCCTGACATCAGGGACACGTGTCGTTTTAAGTCACGCCCGATATGCTTTCATTGAGATTAGCATTAGCAAGATTAGCATTAGCAAGCTTTCCTGTGGCTCATGGTTAGAGCGTGGAGCTAGCAACGACAAGGTCATGGGTTCAATCCCAAATATCTAGTATAATGCGATGTACTTCGCTTTTAAGCGCCCGCCAAACGCGTAATGTAAATGTGAAATGGAGACATTGCAGCCAATCAAATTACAGAGGGCAAGAAGAATTTAAACCTATCCAACTGAAGAAGACAGAACGCTCAGCCAATCAAACTGAAGAAGACTGTCGGAAGGCGGGTGCTAATGACGAACTGGTTTATGAGATGTGAGAAGTCAAATATAACAAAGTCAAAAGTTTTACTTTAAAATTGATCAACGGTAAGATTTCAGAGATGTAAACTACTTCAGTTTTTATTTAAAACAGCAGAACTCTGAAGTTAGGTTGTTTAAACAATCGCGCATTCTACATTGACAGCGTCGTTTGTAGTCAGGGCTTCTCAAACTCTATGATGCCATGGACCACCAAATATATATGATTTACCAATTGTGAGGGACCCCCATTTCTAAAATATCAGTTTTTTTTCTGTGTAACGCAATGTTTAAATTGTGTTTGTTAAATAGTAAAGAGAGGGGGGCCCGGTGGCTTAGTGGTTAGCACGTTCGCCTCACACCTCCAGGGTTGGGGGTTCGATTCCCGCTTCCGACTTGTGTCCAAAGACATGCATGGTAGGTTGATTGGCATCTCTGGAAAAATTGTGCGTGCGTGAGTGAATGAGTGAGTGAGTGAGTGTGTGTGTGTGTGTGCGTGCCCTGCGATGGGTTGGCACTCCATTCAGGGTGTATCCTGCCTTGGTGCCCGATGACTCCTGAGATAGGCGCAGGCTCCCCGTGACCCGAGGTAGTTCGGATAAGCGGTAGAGAATGGAATGGAATGGAAAATAGTAAAGAGGATATTATAAAGACAACACATTGTTTCTAAAACTAAATAGTTGGCGATGATTTCACTTTGAGTCCCAAAAAAGAACTAAAGTAAGAAAAATTGGCTAGAAAGATTCAAATATAAAGACTTCAGGAGACTATCCAGAGCACAAGAGCCGATTAACACTGTGGAGTGTTATCATTGTTCTGGGGGACCCCTTGTAACCTGCTGGGGGCCCCCTAGGGGTCAGTTTAAAAAAAAAGACCCTGGTTTAAATGATGAGTAGCTTGTGTAGGTTGATCCAGATTATCGGTGTGACAGACATCAGACGACTGTCAGTGTGAGTGAGCTTCTTGGAGAAACATAGGTTTCGTTTCGCTCTGGTTTACATGTGTTTTCATTACAGTTATCACTTGTCCAACACACAGAAACACACACAAATCTCCATATAAACCCGATCCCAGCGCCCGCTCGCGTGTGTGTGTGAGAGAGAGAAACTGAACGACTAAAGTGTATGTGTAAGAGACAGATAAATCTTTCGTAAACCGAAACAAGAGCAACATGATAAATGAAGCAGAGCTGACCCACAAGAGGGAAACCAATCCAGGTTAGCACAGAATGTAAAGGCTGCAGCTATAATGATCAGGGAAATGAGAGAGAGAAACAGAGAGAGAGAGAGAGACAGAAAGAGAGAAAAATAGAGAGAGAGAGAGAGAAATAGAGAGATGGTGGTTTTGTTTCTAAACCAGGTCTGTATTGTTGCTGATGCAGCAGTGTAGAATATAAAGCAATTGTGTTTCTGACAGCTTTACACAGCCTGATGAAGCACCACACAACAACACACACATACTCGCTCCCGGACAAAATCTAGTCCGCTGCCTACTTAGGTATGATTTTAAGAGCTGATATTCTCTGTTTGACATCTCCATTACATGTGATTGAAAGAGCACAGAGAAGAACTGAACAACACTCTATAGCAGAGGTTTTCAAACTGTGGTCGGGGGCCGCCAGAGGCTCTCCAGAAGGACGTAAGGGCCCCCCAGAAAATATCTAGGAAAAAAGATTAAGCAAAAAATGATAAAAATCAACAGTGTTCAACTGCAGTTTTTTTGCCATGAACAGAATTGTTTATATTTGAATCTTTCTAGCCAATTTTTCTCACTATAGTTTCTTTTTTGGGACTCAAAGTGAAATTGTTGCCGACTATTTAGGTTGGGAAACAACGTGATTTCTTTATAATATTCTTTTTACTAGTTATCAAAATCGTTTTTTTACACAGAAAAAAATGTAGATGGACATATATTTTAGAAAAGGGGGACCCTCACAGAAAGTAAATCATATTTGGAAGTCCATGGCATCATAAACTTTTTTATTAAATGAGTGATGGTTTCTCTAGATAAGAGCTTTATTCATGGTCTTGTGTGGTTTAAAGTCCTTTGAAGCTTCACTGAAACTGTCATTTTCACCTTCAAGTGTTTGGAGTCCATTGAAGTCACTATATGGAGAAGAATCCTGCAATGTTTTCATCAAAAAGCTTCATTTCTTTTCCACTAAAGAAACAAACATAGAAACATGTTGGATGACATGAGGGTGAGCAAATGAATATCAACATTTCTTTTGAAAGTGAACTACTACTTTAATGCTTTTCTTTTTAAAGTCTAATTGAGGATTATCAATGATATTACTGTGGAAGATATGAGGCCTCTTTGGCTTAACTTGACCTCACTCATGACGGTGTGCACAAGTGTGTCCTTTGAGTGTGTATGTTATATATATACAGTACAGAAGACACATGCACGTGTGCTCTTGAGTTAGGGGTGTCTGCTGATGGAAAACTGTGTTATGTATATAGAACATGTTGCAATGACTTTAGAGATATTCCATTACTGAGCTGTATTAAAGGCTCAAAATGAAGCTGTAGTGACTGAGACAGCTGCTCACACAGAGAGAGAGAGAGAGAGACACCCATAACCAGGCAGGACGAAGTATGACGATATGGTTCATATGGATAAGAACATCAGCAGCCGATGAATAAAAACTGAATCCGTTTGGAAACAGAACGTTGAGAACACGCTTTCTTATTTCATAAACCGATCTACATTTGTCAATGTTTCTCTTGAGACAAAACCTGTCAAAGCAGCATGCAAGCAGCGACGTGGCACCGAGGATCACCGGGCGGAGGTCTAACTTGGAAGACACAAGAAGGCCGACGCGACGGAAGGCCAGCTGCGTGGAGAATTTATCAACGGTGGAGCGGATTCGCAAACACACGAGCAGACACTTGGGCTGCAGCACCCTGAGTCTGGCCATGAAGGGTCTGGATCAAACGCCGCCTGAGCTGTGGGAACTCCAGGAACTTCAGAAGCTTAACTTGTCCCTGAACGTCTTGTCGGCACTTCCGTCGGGTCTGGGAGCCCTGGAGAACCTCCAGGTGCTTAATGTGTGGGGAAACGAACTGGTCAGCCTGCCGCCGGAGATCGGGAACCTGCGGAACCTGCGAGTGCTGTTCGCGCACAGGAACAGTCTGAAGGAGGTTCCCGAAGAGCTGGGCAGCTGTGCTAACCTGGAGGTCTTGAGTCTGGCCAATAATCAGCTCACGGGTCTTCCCAACAGCTTCTCCAACCTGAGGAAACTCACCAAACTCAACCTCGGCAACAACCGGATTGAACACATCCCCGCCTGCGTCTACGCAATGAAGAGCCTTGTCTTCTTGCACCTGGCCAACAACCGTCTGGAGAACATCCCCGACAAGATCCAGGAGCTGGTCGAGCTGAAGATCCTCATAGTAGAGCAGAACGATCTGCATGTTCTTCCCAGAACTCTGTGCTGTCTGAACAGACTGGAACTGTTGAACGTGGACTTCAACGATCTGCAGACCGTTCCTGAAGAGATGTACATGCTCAAGAATCTGAAGAAGCTCGCCTGTCATCCGCTTGATTCGGGACTGCATATAATACACAACCCGCTGGTGAAACCCATTCATGAGGTTCTACAGGGAGGCTTGAAAAGTCTGTTTAATTACCTCAAACCTGCCTGATGATCTCTGTTACATACATCATGTGGAGGTTATTCTATACGATGATGATTGAAACACGAGAAGCTTTTTAATTTGCTGTTATTGTATATCACAGAAGTGCTCCAAGTTTGTCTCTCTGTCACCGTCTCTGTTTGAAAAATAAAAGTGCAGGTGACTTTACACACATCGATTTCGTGCTACATCAACTTAGAAACGATGATAATAAGTAAGTAGACTGACTTTTGTTCGATTTTAATCAATGCGTCTTAAATCTTTTTAAGTTTGTCCTGAGAAAAAATTTCATTAGATCATTAGATATCTCAATACGTTAACATACACAAAATAAACGGATATCTATCAAAAATCAGCTTAAAAAGAAACCAGTTTTCACGTGTTTACATGCATAGTAATAAACCGAAAACACGGAAAACCGCGTTTAAATGGGAGTTTGAGAATAGCCGGGTTCCTCGCGTGCAGTGACGTCATCGTCGATAGTCTGTTTATTCATTAAAAATGCAGCGGGAAAGCGGACAGAAACTGTGTTTTTATATCTCTTCTCACTTTTATAGTAATACTTCCGTTTGGGACTTTTACTACTGCGCTGTCAGACATGCGCACTTAAACAAAACTGAGAGGAAACCGGTAAAGGCGTTTACATGTAGTGCCAAATCTGAGTAATGTACCAGAAACTACCTCTACCGATCGGGTTTTGCTTAAGCCCTTTATGAGCTTTCCCCGGTAAAGGAAACCCGTTTCACGCGTTTACATGAGTTTACATATATCAGCTTATTAAGCATAACCGGAGTAAGACTGCGCACGTCTCTAACTGGGATGTCTCAGATGTGCCAACGTGACTTCACATTCATCTGTTCTCTACATTCATCTCATAGCTCTATAATCTCACGCTATGCCAACAACTGACTCACTGCGGCCTATTTTTATTTCTAATTTAAGAGGCGGCGCTCAAACTATAGAATCCAAAATATCTCTTGAGTCTTGTGAGCAATGAAAACAGAAATTAAATATTTATTTGGGCTTACCTAACGTGAGCTTTTAAAACATCCACTAACAGTGCTGTGAAGTGGCATTATGAAAAAGACATCGGTCAGTTTTATTTTCACTTGATTAATGAAAGATGAGCTCTCTATCTTCACCCAAACACATTTAGAGTTCTGTGACGTGTCTGGACGTTTGGACAAAGACGGGTCGTGTCTATTTCTGTACTGTTTAAGATTCAAGTCTTATTCAATTTATTGTTTTTATCGACATTGATAGGCTGTACAATATATATGTACAATTTGCTGAAAATGTCAACCATACCACATATTTTTTTTTACCAGCAGTTTTTACTCTGGTAACAGCACAGATCTGAACATTTAGTGGTCAAAATACTCATGTGAGATCTCTCTTCAAATTTGCAAAGCATTTGTTTTTTTTAGTTCATGATTTTTCATAATCAGGTAAGATCCATTTTCAGGATTGTCACATCCATAACGCTTCATATTCCTCATAAATGGACACATGAAAATGAATATAAAGTAACTATTTGATGTTCTATAAAGAGGCATCTCTTCTCCATTCATTGGGTATTGTTGCTTCAGGATTGTGCATTTTATTTCACAGAAATCCTACAAAGTTTATCATCTCCCAAAAACTGCGTCCTTTTTTTGTCACATCCATAACACATGTTTATTTCCCTTTTTTTACATATTTTTTTAAATAGACGGACATTTTTTGATGTTTAGACTCTATCAACAAGGGTTCAGTAAAATATAAACAGATGGTTCAATATAATCGTGACAAAATTCATTCTTTGAGCATTTTCATGTCACGTCCATGACGCAAAATGTCACGTCCATAACGCAAGAATTGCCCACAAATGGCCTGTATCATGAAAGGAGGTGAACAAACACTGTATATCCATGTGCTGGCAGAAGACATTTTTTCGCTTATACTGCACAAAATGCGAAAATTTTCCATATTAAATTCTTTTAAAGGGGATTTCATCAAGCCAATTAACGTGATTTAATTTTTTAAGTTTCCATTTCTATGACTTGTCAGTGGTTTAGGATCAACAGCGCCCTCTAAAGGTGTAGGGCAGTAATGCAGCGCCTCATTTCATCACCAGTGTAATTGCACGGCCCGTGCTTACAGGAAGTGTCGTTCGTGGTCTTCAAGTATTTCCGCTGAGGGAGAGGACGCGTGCGGGAAAGTATCTACATTGATGTTTTCATGGCACACTACTCGTTTGTTGTTATCACAGACCTGCAGTGATGGAGTTTGTGTTAATGTCACATGTTTATTCTAGAAGCATCTGTAAATGATCCCATTCTGACTTTTCACGTCTTGTTCATTACGCCGTACCAGAGCATGTGAAAAACAGAGTTACGACACCAGGTTACACGTCCGGTGGAAGAATGGAATGCGGATGTAACCTGTGTCAAAATTCGAAGAAGCTTTATTGGTGTGATAAAACAAATGTTACATCGCCAAAGCACAAGAAAATGAAATACACATATTTTGCACAAATACAGATTAAGATAAAAATAAAAAAAAAGTGTACAAGTATCTATTTATTTACATCTACATTTAGTCATTTGGCAGACGCTTTTATCCAAAGCGACTTACAGTGCACTTATTACAGGGACAATCCCCCTGGAGCAACATGGAGTAAAGTGTCTTGCTCAAGGATACACTGGTGGTGGCTGCTGGGATCCAACCAGCAACCTTTTGATTACCAGTTCAGTGGTTTAACCCACTAGACCACCATCTCCATCCATCTATGTATCTATATATACATCTCAATATAAAGAAAAACGAGCAAAGTATTGATGACAGTTCTCAGTGAGGGTGAATGCCTCCTGTCATAGTGTCAGTGTTGTGTTGAGGTGTGTTGAGGAGGTGTGTTGTGTTGTGCTGCTTGTTCTTTTCTCGTGGCAGGACTTGACATATCTTGAGCAGGTTTGAGCTTCTTGAGTTTTCTCCCAGTATGTATGAGATCTTGTCCTTTTGTTGAAACTGGTCAAAGTCTTTGTGTAAGTTTGTAAACTGGGGGAAGAATGTTTCTCTGATGTGTGTGTAGTTGGGACAGGAGAGGAGAAAGTGCAGCTCTGTTTCCACTTGATTGTGTGTGCAGTGTGGACACAGTCGCTCTTCTCTCGGTGTCCATGTGTGTCTGTGTCTGCCCGTCTCTACAGTGAGCTGCTGATCACTGAGTCTGTACATGCTCAACACTTTTCTTAGTTTAGGATCTGATACGCTTGTGAGGTATTCTGACACTTTATATTCTCTCTTTAGCGACAGATAGCATTCCAGTTTACTTTGCTGAGCTGTTGCTTCTGTCCAGTGTTTGAGATATTTCTCTTTTTGTCTTTTGATCATTTGGTTTAGTCTGGCTGGGGTTTGGGGTTGGGTTGTAGAGTTAGTTGTGAGATCAGTTGGATGAAGGCTTCAGCTCTTGATGGTTTTAGGCTTTGTGATGGAGAGTCTCTGTATCGCTGTTCTTAAGGTGAGTGTAGAATTGTATTTTAATGATCAGAGGATAAAGTCCTAATTCTGCTCTGCAGGCGTTGTTTGGAGTTTTTCTCTGTACCCGTAGAATGTTTTGACACATTTCTGTTTGGAGAGTCTCTATTGGGTGTTTGTCCCATCTGCTGAACTCTTGGTTGTGAGAGGACCCAATACCTCACATCTATACAGCACCACTGCTTCTGGAACTGATTGGATTATTTCAATTTCAATCAGATTCCAGTTGGGATGTCAATTTTGTTTTTCTTTTTGATGGTGTGAAAGGCTCTTTGTGCCTTCTCTCTCAGATCATTCACAGCCTTGTTTAGCCTATTGAGGGTTCCATGAACCACGTGACCACACGGCGGCGAGATCGAGTGTCATAACTCTCGTAAGCTCTGATCCCTCATGTTGCATTGCAGTGGGTGAAGCATATCAGCAAGTGGCATCTTTATATCTCTGTTCTAAATGAACATCGTCACACTTATACGTGTACCTTATATGTAAGACAATCAGTATAATAACAACCGGGGGGTGGACTGGGAAGCATCCATTGGCCCTGGATTATTATGCCAACATCGGTCCTCCACCATTTGTGTTGAAGTGGGGGTTGTTTGATGGCATCGGCCCTCCACCATTTCTGTCAATTGGGGGGGAATGGGTGGCTGTTGTATGTGACGTGTATATGCGTTATATGCATTTGTGTCCGACTAGGTAATGCCTTCCCGTTGCATGCATTCAAGTTTATAATACGTCCGTCTGTCCAGCCCAAGCGTCCATTCTGGCTCCATACGTTAGCGGCCCATCGAAAAAAATTCCGGTATTCCAGATGGCTAGACCGCCCCTGGTCTGTAGGATCGCCAATTTGGACTTTGACAGAATTTCCTACCAGTCAGAGCGCCCCTGACAACAACACAGATAAGATCATTAGGTGACCCTGGACAACAAAACCAGTGTTAACTATCACAGGAACATTTTTAGTTATCGCCAAAAATACAGGGTATGACAGATTTTTCATTAATGCAAAAAATCATTTGGATATTAAGTTGAGATCATGTTCCATGAAGATATTTTATAAATTTCCTGATGTAAATGTATAAAAATTTAATTTTTTGTGAATACTGCTACAGCGTCTCAGATTAACAACTTCAAGGGCGATTTTCTCAATATTTAGCTTTTTTTTTCCCTATCCTATCAAACCATATATCAATAGAAAGCTTATTTCTTCAGCTTTCAGATGATGTCAAAATCTCAATTTACAAAAACTGACCCTTAAGATGGTTTTGTCGTAGGGTCACAGTTGAGAAATAAAGTTTTTTGTGCTTTTTAGCAAGAACACCTTGGTTAGGGTCCATGCACAGCTCAATATGGTGGTGACGTTGACCCACAATTGCTTAGGTATGTTTTGGCCGTGAATCATGTGTGTCATGCATTACGTTTTTCATTGGTGCAATAGAAAGGAGGTGAATTAAAAACAAAAAGTAAAACGGCACCGGTTCCGGGGCTTTTTACTGCCTCGATGGAAGTCCGCTGTCCCTGCTCAGTGCTCACACACTGAGATTCTCAGACATCCTTGAGAAAATATAGCCATGACGCTGCTTAAATCCACAGCGGGTCACGCTTGTGCTGTCCTGTGTGTCGCGCGCGTGTGTTTTAGCTGATATTGGACTCAAGGACTACGTCGCAGTCAAGGTCAGGGTGGCATATTTAATCGGCACGATATGATAACAAAATATTAAACATCCCAGCGTCCAATCAGCTAATCAAGTAATGATGTCGAGATGTTTGGGGAAGGTCAACGGAGGAGAGAGTGTTGAGTAACCATCAGCAAAGATCATTAGTGCCACACGTCTCCAAGTGTTCAATCTACTTAATGCACCAGAAAGTGTGTGTGTGTGTGTTTGTGTGACATTGTCTAGTTTTTGGAGATAGTTTTAGGACATTTTTCCATGGCCGAATGAAGAATGATAACAGATATTATTCTTATAAAACACAGACTGTATGTGTAGGGCGCCGATTGATTTGAGAGGATCTCTTTAACAGATTTCCAGCGCAGCTGCTACGATGTCAGTGACAAATGTGTGGCATTTTGTGAAACAGAGCACATCTCCTTAGGAGTCTGCAGGAGGTCCAACAAATGATTCGCTGTTATGACACCACGTCACCCAAGCAGGAGAGCTGCCAATCTCACGCAGCCATTTTCTTTACCAAACTCTTTCTGCTGGTCTGAACTGGTTTTGGTGTGTCTTTCTATCGGTAGTTCTTTTGTTCTTTGTTTTGTGTAATGACTGTTAAAAGCCGCGTCGCGTCTGAGCCCTGGCGTGGCGTGTTTCTGAATTTCACATGAAAGAATTCCAATCGTGCTGATCCTGTCGTGTTAACTTGGGAGTATTATCTTAATAACGTGGCAGGATTATTGGGGCTTAATCTCATAAAAGAAAATGCCATTATGGTCGCTGCTGGATCCCAAAGGAGATTGCATTTTTATTTTCTGTATCAGTCATACTGTATTTGAGGCTGTTCTCGCTTGGACGGGCTTTACGGGTGCACACTAGTTTCCTGTTTCTTTGACCGTTTGCTGTTGGATGTTTTTATCCGCTTGTTTTATTGCGCCTAAATCCCATCATCTCTTTTATGCCCGGTTCTCGATTTCTTTTTTTTAAATGCGACTTTCTTAGAGGCGTATGTTTGTTTATTCCACAACTACATGATTGGATTTCTGTCCGACCAACCTTCTTCGTCCCTTGACGCCAATTATGTGGCGGAACCTTTACAACCCCGATGTTGTCTGGAAACACAGGTCTTTAACACAAGATGACTAATTAGTGAGAGGTGTGTGTGTGTGTCCAGGGTGCAAATATATTCACTACTAAATACACAGAAAAAGAACGATTATTTAAAGAGACAGGCAGGCCGCTCGAGATGATTTTTTATGTCACGTTATTTTGCTTCTGGGTACATAGGGCGTCCTGTTTTGTTGATTTGATGTAAGTTGTGTCGTTTTGTCCTTATGATACATGCCTTTGCCTGTCGTTTTGGAGAAATATAGGCTTAATGAAACATGGACATAAACACAGAGACGCCATATAGGTGTGATACTAAAAAGGTTCGTTCATTTTGATTTTCCACAAAAACTTTCAATCAGAGGTTCTTAAAAGTCTTATCTTTTTATAGTCTGTAGAACCTTCTTCCACTTAAAGGAGCCCAAAAAGTGGTGGATGTAAAATCTTCTGTATGGAAGCACACAGCCCAACAAAGAACCTTATGTAGTGTCTCTAATCAATATTAACAATGATTATAAACATATATATAACTCATATAATATCAACTTTTGATATGAAAATGATCTGCAGTTCGGCGTGCGCGTGTAAAATTTCGTTCTTTCCCAATTTGTCCATCTGAGCATCCCAGCCCACAGTGGGAGGAGATGAGACACGACACCAGCTGCCTGAGCTCAAACTCTCTCTCTCTCTCTCTCTCTCTGTCTCTCTGTCTCTCTCTCTCTCATTCTCACACACATACACACTCACTCACCGAGCAGAGCTCCCGTTCACCCTCTGCCGGAGAGCTCACCCGCGCGCGCGCGCTCCACCCGGTCACCCACAACCCGACGACTATCCGCACAGAGGGAGGCGGGAGAACCGTTTCCAGGAGAACCCGAAACGACACGAGCCATCACTGACTCCCACAGCTGACGAGAGAGAGTTCGCCCGGCGCTCAGCCCCGGGTTCATCCTAACGACAACGACAAGATGGACAAAGTTTTAACTTTCATCGCGATCGGTGTTGTGCTGCCGGCGCGAGCGCAGGTGTTCAAAGGTAAAAGCTGATGTGGACCTTTCCTGCTCTTGTATCGTGTGCAGCGCGAGACTCTGAAGTGGCTTCGTTCTCTCGAGGATTCCTTAAAAGTTCGTTTGGACTCGAATTTCTAATGTCATTTGACCGGACGCGTCGCGCTATTTTGCGCATATTTTGGAGTCGTCCGTAAAGTTTGACGCTCTGGTGGAGTCTCGCGTCCGTGACTCCGTAATGACAGGGTTCTGTGATCATATTTAGACACAAAACCACACTCGAGCCCTCAAATGACACGTTTCTCTAAGAACTAACTGCTGGTTTGTGCAGATAGAGTTTTGCGCAACATGTTTTGATCGCAATTATATTTGATTCAAAGCACCTGTTCGTGGTTTCGACTTTACACTGTTTCACTCAGGACCAGAAAATGATTTTACATTCTGATGCATTTTGTTCCCCAAATACATATTATATTGTTTGTTCTGTGGTGAAAAGCATCCGCTGGTGTTTGAACCCAGAAAGTGACGCATTGATCTGAAGAACTATAATGTGAAGAACTTTATATTATTTCCAGAAAATGCATTAAAAGAAACGTTTGAGAGGCAGAACATCACGAGTCTCATTGTGACTGTGGGAATGTGGGTCCGTGTTCCTGGAACACGTCGCGTTTCATCGATGTTTGTCTAATGAGGCGCATTTGTTCATCTAATCGATTATTTAATGGCTCTGATGTGGGACTTTGCTTTACTTTAGTGGCCGCTCGAGATGATTTTTTATGTCACGTTATTTTGCTTTTGGGTACATAGGGCGTCCTGTTTTGTTGATTTGATGTAAGTTGTTTCGTTTTGTCCTTATGATACATGCGTTTGCATGTCGTTTTGGAGATTTATAGGAATATCCTGGTGCTCAAAAATGACATAAATGAATGTGAAATGTTTTGGGTTATAATGCTTGTTTTAAAGATTCAGAGTCCGGACTTATTTTGTCAATTCATCAGTTCAGATGTGCGTCGTGTGGCCGTAGGGGACACAAAACGGGCGTTTAGTCTGTCTGAAGAATAGATTTTCCTTGTGTAATAGAGGACATTAGTAACATTTGGATCAATATGTGAATGTAAAGATTATGTCTGTGCAGTGGAGCGTAATGTCTGTGTGACCAGTCCTGTTCATGACACATCAGCTGTTATAATGTGATGTGACATCATGTGCTGAGCGTGTATTTTACGGGAGGATTTCTGTGATTTAAAGAAACTTTATGTTTAGAAAACAGCTGGTATTATTGTGAAGAGGATCGGACTCTTTGTAAAGTGTGAGTTTGTGTGTCAGTTGTGTTGTTGGTCTGTAGGGGGCAGCATGACTCACTCATGATGACTGTCTGATCTTCATCTTCACCGGTTCTCTAATCGGACACATGCAGATCAACAAGAACACCAGACAAACACTGCATGAAAACTCTATAGTATATATAGTTTTTAAATTGAGAGGACTAGAAGTGTTTATGAAAATATAAACATTAATATTGAGGTAAACAATTTCATCAAGTGATGCTTTAAACACTTGTATTTATAGTGAGAAGTGTTTCTTAATTATTGGGCATTTTTTAACCACTGTGACAGGCCTTTTTCAGTCCAAGCAAAAAATCAAGTGGCTTATTCACATCTTCTTTATTCCATTGGACGGTTGTAAACCTCCTGTCCTCTTTGGTAATGCCCAGTATTGGAGAAACACCACTTCTGTGTTCTGCAGGAACCTGTGCTTACAAAAATACTGTGATGGTACGACTATTAAATAATCGAATCATCGCAATTATTTGAGATAATCGTAATTATTTTAGACAACTTCAATTATTGTAAATCCTTAAAAAACAAGGGTGATCTGCAGGATTTTGTATTCCCCGTCCTTGATCTGCACTCACTGTTGCGTTCTGATATTATTATTTCATCATTTGAGATGTATCCGATTCGTATTTTTTGCGTTGATGAGTTTATTTTAAGTCATTCTAGATTTGCTGCATCTACACAGCAAGACGACATCATCCTCACATCTCAGTTTTGTCTGTTAAGGTCACTCTATAGGGAATGTCACCAGTTATTTACAGAATTTCTTAATGTATCTATATTTTATTCACTGAACAAATTATTTGTAAATAGTCGTTCTAATTGTCAAAGCCTTTAAATGGACAATTATTCGCAATTATTTTTAATCGACAATTAATCTGTACAATCAAAATGACCTAATAGACAACCAATCGCCATGTAATTATTTAATAGACAGTTAATCGCCTTAATCACAAATGCTCTTTTAGAAAATTAAACAGTATAATGGAAATTATTTAATATACAAATAATCGACATAATGGAAATTATTTAATAGACAATTAGTCGGCATAATTGAAATAACATAATAGACAACCAATCGTCATAACCGTATTATTCAATAGACAACTAATCATCATTATTGCAAATCATCCAACAGACAATTCATCGGTATAATAGAAAATAATTTAATAGACAATTAATTGCCATAACTGTAATCATTTAATAGACAATTAATCGCAATAACTGTAATCATTTAATAGTCAATTAATCGCCATAACTGTAATCATTTAATAGACAATTAATCGTCATAACGTAATCCTGCAATAGACAATTAATCGCCATATACAGCCCTAATGGTAATGTGTTGCAGTGATGAAATTAGATGGTCAAATGGTATTGAAATATCTGCACTGTTGTATTTTGTGGAGATGCAGTTTATTTTCTGAGAGTCTGTGGTGCATGTCCAAAATGACAAATGCCATCGTCGTACTTTATAATTTTCCTATTTTTTGTATTAATATGAATTATTTTCATGATATCTGTATTTATTGCCTGTACTGTTGCTAACTGCTTTGCAACGATGCAAAATTGTGAAAAGTGCCATAAAAATAAAATTTAATGGAATTGTAGTGCTACTGTACATTTCTGTAAGTGCCTTGCAAGGGCCATCAAGTATATGTTCTGTTCTGTAAGACCAAAACAACAGTTTTTATGTGAAAAGAGACCGATGGTACAGTACAGTGGTATATTTTGTGTGTGTGTAGTGTAAGGCCTTTAAGCAGCAGTATGATGAAGTCGTAACCGCATGCAGTCGAAGTCTTTAGCATCAGTAATTTATAAGCGTCTCTTGTGGTTTCGGCTCTGCTCACATCGCTCCAGCTATCATCGATTAGCGCTGGGTAATTCCTGTATAAATATAACACGTGTACAGATCTTCCAATAATCTGATGAGAGATGCTCGGCTGTGCCGCAGCGGCCGGGAACCGCAGTCTGCTCTGACTGACACCACGTAACTTTACACGCATCACTCACAGTCTGATTACAAGAGCGAGCTTCAACACAACACAAATACTGTCAGACGTTCTGTTAACAGTGTTCAGAGTCTGAGTGAATCACAAACACTGTTCTGCAGAACACTCAAGAAAATATTTAGAATATAACACTTCTAATGTGTGGACACAAAATCAAGAACATTCTTCAAAATATCTTCCTTCACTTTAAAATAATTAACAGTATTTTGATTTCTGAGTTGTGTAGCTTTGTGTTAGTTTGTGACTGCAGTTACACAGGTGTGTTGTGGGTGTGTGTGTCAGATGGAGTGTTGACACATAGTCATGTATGACAAACTGTGTGTGTGTGTGTGTGCACCTGTGCTTGTGTCCATGAGTTCACAACACCTTGCCTGCAAGTTCTGCTGAATGTGTTTGTTTGTTTGTGTGTGTATATGCGTGCTTGTGAGTGTGTGTGTGTACGGTCAGAGCAGTAGTCTCTGATAACAGTGTGTTTTTCTGTCATGTGTGACATTTACTCTGATAAAAACAACAGCAGGTCTTACTCACGTCTGAACAGCACACGTCTGCGCAGTCGGCTGCTCTCTGATGAAAACATTCTGCTTAACATTTTCTGTTGTGTTAACAGATTCTAGTCATGAGAGAGAGAGAGAGAGAGAGACCAGAGAGAGACCAGATAGAGACCAGTGACCAGAGAGAGAGAGAGAGAGACCAGAGAGAGAGAGAGACCAGATAGAGACCAGTGACCAGAGAGAGAGAGAAAGAGACCAGAGAATGACAATCGTTGAGCCCAAAGCGTCTCTGTATGAAATGAAGAAATTCACTGTCTGTCCAGCAGAGATAAACAGCTCTTTTATTTACCGCTCACAGCGGCCGTTCTGCTCTTCTGTTTTAAGAGATGATGACGAGGAAGCCACTGGAGAATGAAATGAGCTTCAGGGACCCGTCTGTCTGTCTGTATGTCTGTCTGCCTGTGGACCCTACAGCTAAAATACTAATAAAATACATCCCACAGAGAGAGAGAGAGAGAGAGAGAGAGATCATATTGAAACTTCTGTCATGTCACAGTGAAGTGTACAGACACATACAGTCAGTCAGTGAGGGCACCTAATGGATTAAAAATGAGTTGATAATAATGAGACCACACACATGATGTCAAGGTATTCAGCCTGGTTGCTAGGGCTGTTACTAAGGTATCTGAGTGATTTTCATCACGTCGCTTGGTGGTTGTCAGGGCTGCTTTTGAGTTGTTGGTCACAGGCCCTTGTCTAAAGAGCGTTACAGTTTTCATTAAAGGAATAGTTCACACAAAAATCATCATCAACTCGTGCGGTTGGAAATCTGTATGGAAGTCTTTCTTCAGTGGAACACAAAAGAAGATATTTTGAGAAATGTCTCGGCCCCTAAGCAACCATGGCCCACGATAGCCATTGAGGAGGTATAAACAAGGATATATGGATCATATGCACTGAAAACACCTGAAAATAACTCTTCTGTGTCTCCACCTTCACTGATCTCGTCTATATTGGGTGGTTGGTTCTCGTCACATGACCTTCGCTGCGCTTGCACTTTTCTGAAAAGTTGAGATATGTTCACCTCGATGCAGCGCCGATGCTCCTGAAAATAAGAGCGCATCGCACCGCATGCGTGTCGCGACCATGTCGCCCCCTATTGCCATGCTGCTGCCGCGCGTCTACATTTAAAATAACGAATATGGGCGCGGAAAAGACGCGAAATGGAAATCATGTGGTTCAGTGTGGATTGATCATCAACATTCTTCAAAATATCTTCTGTGGTGTTCTGAAGAATAAAGAAACTCATAGGCCCGATTCTCATTTCGTGTCAAAAACAGCGCGAAAACGTGAACCGCTCTGCGTTCTCTCTTTGAATGCAACTAGGCACTATTTCTATCTTGATGCGGCCTAGAAAGATGTGCCAACCGTATGCGCACCGTGACCGCGTCATCTCTATGTGCGCGCGCCTACATTTTAAATAGCGAATATGCGCGCGGAAAAGACGTGAATCGGACCATTACAGGTTTAACAGATGCTTGAGGAGTTCTTACTTTTGGCTGAACTCCCCCTTTAGAGCACTTTGAGGGCTAGATGATGTGATTATATTTCAGTAAGAAGTCATTTGTGTTTTTATCAATTTATGCACCAGAAGGCAAAGTTCTGAGGCGTTCTCCATCATGTGTGTGTGTGTGTGTGTGTGTCTGTGTTTGTGTGTGTGTGTGTGTCTGTATGTGTGTGTGTGTGCTGCAGTAATTGGCCTTGAGATGTGACTGTGTGTGACAGTGCTGGACAAACAGACACGCTAATTACATACAGACTCATTCAAATGATGAAGATAACAGCTATTGAATCACACACACACACACACACACACACACACAGATCGTCTAATTAGAGTGAGTGTAATTGGCTCAAAACCTGTTGTCTATAGTGTGCCCTTCTTAGACAGCATCCTAATTGACTGAAAGCATTGATTTTATTGCTCTGCTATCTTCACTGAAAAACAACAACAACAACATCTCAACATTTTCCCAAACAAGATCGCTTTTGCTAGAGATTTATATTTCTCTTATTTTTTCTTTATTTTTAATTTGTTAATTGAATTGTATCTTTTCTAAAAGTTTCTCTCAGTAAATACGTTGTTTCGCATGTTTATAGAGAAATGAGTGATTGAGATAATGAGCTGCCTATCTCCAATGTTTAACAATGAAATCTCTCACCGAGTTCTGTCTCGGAATCACGAAGGTGTGGAGAGAAAATAATTAAACGCTAAAAAACAGCCGCTTATTTTGGGAATACAAACAGTAAGCGGGAAGACAACAGATGTAAGTACAAGCATGAGAGATTTCAATAACGATAGGAAAATGCGACGGCGGAGAGACGGAGAATCATTTCTATGTCTGCACGCTTGAGTAATCTCTCATCAACATATTTAAAAAAATCGGAAGGAAAGTTATCCGCTGAGAAAAACAACAACTTGTTATGCAGAGGATTGTGTTTACTGGAGTTAGCATTCAGAGACGGTGACGCGCGAGAAAGGTCCAGAAAACATCGCTAATTAAAACTCCAAGGGTCCGCGTTCTGTCTAATGATGAGCGCGGGGTGAGGGGTCCGGAGAGAGAGAGAGAGAGAGAGACCGTTCTTCACTGTTCAACAAATGTGTGTGTCTGTGACAGAAGTGTCGTTCAGGTCAGCGCTTCTGCTGTTAAACACGTGGTGTGATTAGCCGGAATCGCATCTACCGGCACGACTCAAAGAAGGTGTGAAAGTTCTGGAAGGGAGATTGTGATTTGAGGAGTTGTGCGTTTATTTTTGTGCGTGTTCGGTTGCCAGATAATTGAAATAATGGATGTTTGAAGCGGAACGAGGCCTGTCACGAGCCGTCACGGATCTGCGTTTGCGCTAAATTGATGTAAATAAGAGAAATGAAAACGTCGTGGGCAGTGAAGTTTGGCAGTCGTGTCTCCGGTGGGTAAACGGGCGCTCGGATCTCTATCGCCAACGCTCGCGCCGGCCGTCGCTGCCAGAGAGCGCATGTGCCCAGTCAGTGTGTCTCTCCGTCTCTGGCCGTGTTAACACAACTTTTGGGCAGATCTGTGAACGTCTTTCAAATGTTTTTAATCTCCAGTTCACACGTGTGTCATTCAGTCAAACTTCATCATGACATTGATCTGTTTAGATGACTGACACACACACGACCATAGAACTGTGTGTCTTCTATACTGTGTATCAGTGAGTGTGTTGGTTTGTGTTACAGGTGCGGACACACACACACACACACACACAAGAATATACCTCGAGGCTAAATTCACCATTAGTGTCACTGCTGTGTGTCTGTGTTTGACACATTAGTGTGTGTGTGTGTCTGTGTTTGACACATTAGTGTGTGTGTGTGTCTGTTCTGCTTATGAATGCATTAAGAGCTGTGAGTGGGTCACATTCATGTTCAAATCATTAGTGTCATACACTGTCTGCGTGTGTGTTTGTGTGTTAAAGGGGTCTTCAATCATGTGTGTGTAATTTTGAATCAGGTCATTGGTTTAGAGTTTGTTTGTTTTTTAATGATCACAGAAGGTCTGTGTGTGTGTGTGTGTGTGTGAGAGTATTTGGGATTATGTATGATGTGTTTGTGAGACTGTGTGTATTGGTTTGTGTGTTGTGATGTGTGTGTATGATTGAATGTGTACGGGATTGTGTGTGCGTGTGTGTGTGACTTTGTGTACAGTTTTATGTGTTTTAGTTGTGATGTTGATTGTGTGTGTTGTGATAGTGGATATGTGTGTGTCTGGCTGTGTGTACAGGTTTGTGTGTGTGTTGTGATAGTGGTTATATGTTGTATGTGTGTTGTGATGGTGGTTGTGTGTTGTGTTTGTGTTGTGATGGTGGTTGTGTGTTGTGTGTGTGTGTTGTGATGGTGGTTGTGTGTTGTGTGTGTGTTGTGATGGTGGTTATATGTTGTGTGTGTGTTGTGATGGTGGTTATATGTTGTGTGTGTGTTGTGATGGTGGTTATATGTTGTGTGTGTGTTGTGATGGTGGTTGTGTGTTGTGTGTGTGTTGTGATGGTGGTTATATGTTGTGTGTGTGTTGTGATAGTAGTTATATGTTGTGTGTGTGTTGTGATGGTGGTTGTGTGTTGTGTTTGTGTTGTGATGGTGGTTGTGTGTTGTGTGTGTGTTGTGATGGTGGTTGTGTGTTGTGTGTGTGTTGTGATGGTGGTTGTGTGTTGTGTGTGTGTTGTGATGGTGGTTGTGTGTTGTGTTTGTGTTGTGATGGTGGTTGTGTGTTGTGTGTGTGTGTGTTGTGATGGTGGTTGTGTGTTGTGTGTGTGTTGTGATGGTGGTTGTGTGTTGTGTTTGTGTTGTGATGGTGGTTGTGTGTTGTGTGTGTGTGTTGTGATGGTGGTTGTGTGTTGTGTGTGTGTTGTGATAGTGGTTATATGTTGTGTGTGTGTTGTGATGGTGGTTGTGTGTTGTGTTTGTGTTGTGAAGGTGGTTGTGTGTTGTGTGTGTGTTGTGATGGTGGTTGTGTGTTGTGTGTGTGTTGTGATGGTGGTTATATGTTGTGTGTGTGTTGTGATAGTGGTTATATGTTGTGTGTGTGTTGTGATGGTGGTTGTGTGTTGTGTGTGTGTTGTGATGGTGGTTATATGTTGTGTGTGTGTTGTGATAGTGGTTATATGTTGTGTGTGTGTTGTGATGGTGGTTGTGTGTTGTGTGTGTGTTGTGATGGTGGTTATATGTTGTGTGTGTGTTGTGATAGTGGTTATATGTTGTGTGTGTGTTGTGATAGTGGTTATATGTTGTGTGTGTGTTGTGATGGTGGTTGTGTGTTGTGTTTGTGTTGTGAAGGTGGTTGTGTGTTGTGTGTGTGTTGTGATGGTGGTTGTGTGTTGTGTGTGTGTTGTGATGGTGGTTGTGTGTTGTGTGTGTGTTGTGATAGTGGTTATATGTTGTGTGTGTGTTGTGATAGTGGTTATATGTTGTGTGTGTGTTGTGATGGTGGTTGTGTGTTGTGTTTGTGTTGTGAAGGTGGTTGTGTGTTGTGTGTGTGTTGTGATGGTGGTTGTGTGTTGTGTGTGTGTTGTGATGGTGGTTGTGTGTGTGTGTTGTGTAAACCTCTGTAACACATCAGATCAGAATGTCTGTGACTGCTGCCGTCTCTCTGCCTGTCTGACTCTCCTCTTCTCTTCAAACCTTCAGTCACGTCTCATGGACTCTGAATGGCAACACATGTTTCATTCTAATGTTTGATTGTTTATTGTGTACACAGATCTGCTACAGTTGCATTCAAGACACATCTGTGTGTGTTTGTGTGTGTGTTTGTGTTACCAATCTTCATGGGTAGAATAAACAGATCTTAAATGTAAGTCACTCAGGATGAGATTAGTGCTTTTATTCAAACTTCTGTACAGTGTAGTTATGATGTGACACACACACACACACACACACACACACTCACACTCACACACACACTCACACTCACACACACACACACACACACACACACACACACACTCACACTCACACTCACACACACACACACACACACACACACTCACACTCACACTCACACACACACATGTATTGTCAGTGTTTCACAGCTGTGCGTGTCCGTGGCTCAGATAAAGGCGTGAGATGTGAGAGAGATGATGTGACTGTTGAATCCTGTGGTAGCTGGTAATCTGCTCACGCCTGTAAATTACAGAGTACAGGACACGCAGCGGCGCGCACGGAAACACGCTGAAAGCTCATGTTTTGGGTGTGATGCGTGTGGAGATAAACACGGACACGGGTAATCCTGAGCCATTAATAAGAGACGTAACGAGAGCTTGAGGTGGTGTTGAGAGAGAGAGAGAGTAATCACAGCCGGAGGTTCTGTCCTCATACTAAAACAATTACACATCGACTCGCTGAAGACACAACTGCGTCCGTACAGATTCAACAACACTTTTGTGTTTGTGTGATGTGTGACATGTTCATTTCAAAACTTTCACCGTCAGTTTAATAGCCTTCAATTTCACGTCACCGTAACCATTCCACTGTCAATCTCACAGCATGTTTCTCTAAAAACAAACTAATCCTTGAGATTTATGAATCATACGTAATAAGACATATTAATGATATTTAAATATAATATTATACTTGTGAAAAAAAACGAATTCCATACCTGTATCGGTTATGAGAAGGGAAAAACACAACGTGACGAGAGAATCTTACGATTTTATCTAGAAAATGATCAAGTCATTTGTAAAACGTTTAAATAGTAGATTTGAGACACACACACACACGTCTGTTTTATTATCTCTGTGTGGACAGTCCATAGGCGTAATGAGTTGTATACTGTACAAACTGTATGTTTTATCCCCTTAACCTAAAGATCGTAGAAAGCTTTACGCATTTTTAGATTTAAAATATATAAAATTGTTCTTTACGATTTATAAACTTTTGTGCCTGAGGGGTCCTCAATTTTTGTCCCCACAGTGACACGAGTCCCCATGAGCTGGTGTGCATTCAGGATTAACACACACACACACACACTCGGTTGGTTTCTTTTCTTGTGAATTTTGCATTAGTTGTGGTCATTTAAAGTGTGTTGTGTTATGTGGTCAGAGCTGTTAGCACTCACAGGTCTGATTCATGTCAGCATCACATTGATTACGAGCTCTCAGCGTCCCGCCGTGACTTCACCCCCCTCGCCTCACGAGCCCCAGTCTCTCAGCTCACGACCGGCCGCGTTACTTCTATCATAAATAAACGTCCGGGCCCGCGCGGCATTAATACTGCATGGCACGAGCTGCCGTATGCGCTCTGCAGTTTTTTGTGATGGTGTGCGGTGACGGCCGGGCTTTTATGCATTCATGTGGCCATGATCTATCTAAATGTACGCTGGTAAACACGCGGCGTGGAGATTTCTGCTGACTGAGGTGGAAAAGCTAATCTGTGGCGCGTTCGGCTCTGACTAGCGCCCTATTTTCTTCCAAGCGGATTCCATATATAACGCTGTTCTTGGAACCGAGGAAGCACAAAAGGATGGGCCGTCAGGGATGCGGACGTTTATTTCTCATAAAGATAAAGCGCTTTATCTTCTGCTATGGCCTATTTCTACACTTTCCATTACACGCACACACCCGAAGAGAGAGAGATCCCATTGTGTTATGCACATAAACTTCTCAAGTCATTTTCTTATTTCTTCAAACACCGCCTCACTCTTTAAAGAGGTTTTATCCACACTTCATACTTACTGAGTGTATTTGTTAAAGTTCCTGTAGTTATGACTAACTCTAGATGAGCAGGGATGAGGACAGACGCACAAGAAACGTTCTGCAGATAAATATTGACCTGCTTTACTCTCAACGTTGCACACACACACACACACACACACACACACACAAACACTTCACTTTATACTGCATCTGTATCTACATCTTGAACAACCTCCCTGTCTCCGTTTAATCAACTCTTAGCATTTTGCTTCTTTCAGTTTTACATTTTTGTATAAACAAATCATAATAAAGACATTTTTTAAATATTTTTGTTACATTTTTGACAAAAAAAATATATAAATATTTAAAGTAATGAGGTAAATGATGAATGAATTAGGTAAATATGATGGTTTTAAAACAAGATGTTATTTCTGTGAGGTTTCTTCACTCAAGGTTCTTGTCTTATCACATTTCATGACAGGGTCAAATCTTCCTCTTATCTATGAGTTGTATGTTTACAGATCATCAGCCCTTAAATCAAACGCTTCTGTTCTCGCCGTGAACTGGTCGTGGCTGTATGAGGCAATTTTCTCTTGAACAGAGACTGAATATCAGTGGCACGCTCTTCTAGCGCTGCTTTCTCTTTAGGCTTCATTTAATCACCGTGAGGAGCTTTTGTGCGGTACTGCACAACTCTCAACTTTTTATTTATTTTAAGTTTGTTTACTCACAGATAAATTGGCATTTCTTTGAGAGGCAGGGCTTTAACTGTTGACCGGGTAAGCAGCAAATCACAGAGAAGTAGAGGTGTGGCCTGGTCTCGCATTCTCTTTAAAAAAACCGAATGACTTGTGTTTGTGTTGTGAATGAAGGTTTAGCGCACGTTTGTGTTTGTATTTAACGCAGGGAGAAGAGTGTTCTCCAGTTAAAGATGCCGCACACCCTGAAGGTTCTTCCACTAAAAACTTCAGCACAACACTAATCCAGAAACATTTGATTTATGAAATGGGAAAACGACCAAGACACAGGGACACCATAATGAGTTCACGGCCGGCGTCCCGTCTCAACGTGGCGTGTCTTTGATTTGGCGAGCGAAGCGTTGATATTTTAAGCTTAATGAACGTTACGGGTGAGCTGCTCCAGTTGTGTCACTCCACCGATCCGGGAGGAATATTATCCATTGGCCTTTAATAAGTTTGTGTCTTTAATTTACTTCTCTTGACTTGCACACTGAGTCATGGCGTAAAGATGCAGAAAGATGCGCTGAATGAACGCCGCCCACCGTCAGCGGCTCTCTGGAGAGACTTCATGTTCAACAGCAACCCCGTGGCATAGATGATGGGTTTTGTGTGGCAAGAAGCCCGCTGAAGGAGAAGATGTGCGCCGCCTGTTATTTCCTAATTAGAAAGAGCAATGAGTGAAGAAATGTGTGAGATTCACAGACATTTTGACCCGTTTGGCGCAGGACTCCAATATTTCCCGCAGCCAAATAGAACCTCTTCATCTCTGTGTTTATCGCTCTGGTTTTGGCTCCATCTGATAGACTTTCTCTGTATTTATTTGCGTTGAAATGTAAAAGGCCAGACAGAGACCCGGTGAAGATTATTTAGATGAATTATGTGATTTTGGCAAACTCCTAACAAATACAGTTTGAATATGAAGCACGTCCTCAAACTCTGATGATGGGGAGGATGTTGAGCAGAGATGAAGTTAAAGATGCCGAGTGATTTGAACGTGTGGACGAGTGAAGAAAACTGCTAATAAACAGAGAGACGGGCCACACAATCACAACCAGACTTACAACAAGCGCTTTCTGTGCCAGTGAACACATTGATGTGATTCTGGTAAATTTCTGGGAATGCACGAACACACACACACACGCACACACAAACACACACAAACACACACACGCAGGCTTTATAATGATGCAGTTAACAAGCACTTGACATCTCTAATCATCTCAGAAATGGGTAATGTGTGTGTGTGTGTGTGTGTGTCTGTGTGTGTGTGTGAGAGAGAGACAGTGAGGTGGAATCTCATAAAAAAGCCTCACTGATTAAAAACATCTAATCAAACACACACTGTGTGCACGAGAGAGAGAGTGAGAGAAAGAGAGAGAGAGTGAGAGAGAGAGAGAGAGGTAAGGAGTGAGAGAAAGAGAGAGAGAGTGAGAGAGAGAGAGAGAGAGGTAAGGAGTGAGAGAAAGAGAGAGAGAGTGAGAGAGAGAGAGGTAAGGATTGAGAGAGAGAGATTTGAGATTTGAAACCTCTTTATTTATACAAAAATTATTTCTTTACATGACACAAAAAAAAGAAAAAAAGAAAATAAGTACCAACTATTGTTGTGGGGAGAATAAAACAAAAAAAAACACCCCAAAACGACTCCAAAACATAAAACATTCTCCACAACAGAGCACAACACATCCTTATAACACCATATGAGCATAAATTCTTCAACATTGTTTGTAGCCTTATAAAAAGTAAAATCAAATTTCAATCTTTCATTATTCTAAGAAAGACAATGTTTACTTCGTGGTCCAAGGACCCCTCAATCTTACTCTTTCTACTAATGTAGATGGCCATTTTTGCTTGGCCTAAAATAAAATTGAACCACTGACATTTGAATCTAGAGTTCTGACTGTATTTAGATCCTAGAATAAACATCTCTCTAGAAAATGTTTCTCCAAACTCCGAGAACATCTGCTGTAACAATACAAACAGTGATTTAAGTCTGCCACAATCCAAAAAACAATGAAACACTTCCCTTTGTAAAGAAAAAGGACATTCGTCACTTACATTTGGATTGATGACAGATACAAAAACATTTACAGCTACATTTGCGTGCAGCACTCTCCATTGGAGATCTCCACATTTCTTTGTCAACGGTGGTTTGTATAATGCTCTCCACACAGGTCTGATCTCGTTGTCAAGCCCTAGATGAGCTCTCCAAGGAGTGTCAGCCCTACCACTTAGTTAATCCTTATTTATTATCTTGACAAACAGTTTGTACATATTTTCCACTCATATCAAATAGTCTACTTGTAAGAGTTTCACTTAGCTCCAAAAACTGACCAGAAAAGTTTTTTAGGTCAGGAACAAGAAACAATTTAGGAAAAGGGTCATTATTATTGGGTTGACAGAGACCATTACAGTATTCATTTAAGCAAGAAAATTGGAAAGGAAAATTGATGGACCTGACTCCCACCCAAGATGCCAGATCTTCAGTATTGTTCAGATGAGGGCCACACAGATCAACAACCTGACCAAGACTAACAATTCCAGCCGAGTGAAAACGCTGCACAAAAAGTCCTGCTATGAGTTCAACATTAAAACCTGTTCCATGTACAACTGGCTCTTTCCACAACCATGACAGGGAATTTGAACTCGTCCTTTGTTTGTGGAACATCTGCCAGACAGTAAAAAGTTGCTGATAAAACTTTGGAAGATTACAACGTTTTTTAGAGTTTAGATTCATCAGAAACAAAGATTCCGTCAGACGCCATTTTCCACCTTGACTCAAAACAGACGGGGCTAAGGGCCTCCAAACAAGATCAGCAGCCCCAACAAGCAGTCTTTGGATGAATTGGAGTCGAAATGTAACGCCCCTGCTGGGGATGTGAATAAGTCCCTGTCCTCCTTCCTCCTTTGGTTAAGACAGTATGCTCTGAGGGACCCAATGCAAACGGTCCCAGAAAAAATTTACCAGAACTGCCTGTATTCTGGCTAGCAGCTGTGGCGGTGGATCCGTGCACATCAAACGATGCCACAACATAGAGGACACCAAGTTGTTTATCACCAGAGTACGCCCCCTAAAGGACATTTGAGGAAGAAGGACATCCATTTCCAGTTCTTTAAGCGTCCTTCCACTTTTTCTAAGACATTGTCCCAATTTTTGTACAAAAAACAGTCATCCCCGAGATAAACGGCAAGATATTTAAAACCACCCCTGCTCCAAGATAACCCACCTTGTAAAGAGATATTTTTAATTACTTCAGTACCAACAGCTATGGCTTCGCTTTTTTCCCAATTGACTTTTGCAGAAGATAAAACACCAAAATCATTAATACATTTCACAAGGAGATTAATATCATTTTGACTTTTTACAAACACAACAACATCGTCAGCATAGGCGGATAATTTAAAAACTGAATCACAACCAGGTATAGTTATTCCTGTAAGAATATTCTTAATTTGTGTAGGAAAGGCTCGATGGCTAGGGAATACAACATGCCTGATAGAGAGCATTCCTGCCTAATTCCTCTCTGAATCTTAAAAGGAGCACTCAAACCACCGTTGAGTAGACTCTCAATGTCACTATACATGACCCTGATCATGGCAATAAAACTAGAGCTGAAACCAAACGTGTCTAGCACTTCCCACAAGTACTGATGTTCAACTCTGTCGAACGCCTTTTCTTGATCTATCGAAATCAGACCAAGTTCACAGCCTAACGAACTGGAGAGGTCCAAAACATCCCGAATTAAAAAAATGTTGTCGGTTATCTGCCTGTCAGGTATACAAAACGTCTGATCGACATAAACTACTTGCTCAATTACTTTTTTCAACCTCATGGCTAAAACCTTTGACAGCAGTTTGTAGTCAGAGCAAAGCAGGGCCACTGGCCGCCAGTTCTTAATCTCCTGTAGGTCTCCTTTCTTAGGAAGGAGGGTGAGGACTGCCCTCCTGCAACTCAGTGGTAAAAGTCCTTTCCTCAAGCTGTCCCTGAGAACAAGCAGCAAATCGTTGCCAATGACAGGCCAGAAAGCCTTATAAAAGTCCACAGGGAGTCCATCCATGCCTGGAGCCTTGCCACTCTCCAAACTCTGTAAAGCAGTGTACAATTCAGCTGCTGTAATCAAGGCATCTAGCTCTGTGTTAGCCTCCTTGGAGAATTTTGGTAAACCCTCAAAGAAGGACTGTGCCACATCTGTTCTCTCACAATATTCTTTTTTAAAAAGTTTCTCGTAAAACGTTACCGCATATCCTCGTATCTCAGCAGACTCAAGCAATACCTGCTTGGTGTTAGATCGTAGAGAGTGCATAAGTCTTTTCTGTCCATTCTTACGTTCAAGGCCGAAGAAAAAGTGGGAAGGTGCATCCATTTTTGCAACATTGTTAAAACGGGAACGAATTAGGGCACCTTGAGCAGAAAAACCCAACAAGTTAGATAGAGCTTACTTTTTAGATTTGAGAGCTTCAAAATGTTCTCTTTCTCCTGTGAAGCCTGCCAACTCTTGCAGCTTCACTCTTTCACTCTCCAGATCCTTCATAGACCTGGTCATGTCTCTTGTGACATTGAGTGTATACTGTAAGCATAACTGTTTTATCTTACTCTTCCCTATATCCCACCACTGTTGTAAAGAAGTATATTCAGATTTTGTATTCCAAAAAGCCTTAAAAGTATCTTTAAAAACAATGTCAGCAAGCAGGGCCGCATTGAAAATGCCAATAAGCACTGCTGCATTTCACATCCTTAATAAAGATGGAACATTGAACAAGAAAATCATCAGAAATGCCAACAGGATGTATTAAACAGCTTTTAAAAACATTACACTGATGTTTAAAACAATAAAACCTATCAAGTCTAGCTAAAGATAAAGAATTGTCTTTAACATGGAAGGGAGCAGGTATATTGTCGCTGAGTGGGGTGAAAAACCTCCACACATCACATAATTCATTTGATTCAATTAATTTAATAAAGCACTTCTTACTGGCACCATGTGGTTCCATATGGTTTCTATCAACAGTTGGATTTACAGTACAATTAAAATCACCACCTATAACCAAATAACCATCACCAGTACAGTTACTTATAACAGAGTGTAAAGCGTTTAAAAAGATGATCCTTTCACTGCCCAGAGTTGGAGCATACACGTTTAAGAAAGTTATTTTTACACTTTCAAACACGGCATCAATTTTAAGCAAACGTCCATTTTTGATTTCCTCAGTAACATAAGAGATCGGTAAAAAATCTCTGGAAAATAATACACCAACTCCACTGCTTCTGCTGCTTTTATGGCTGAGGACAACCTCCCCGTCCCATTCTTTTTCCCAATCTACCTCATTATCAACTCTACTGTGTGTTTCTTGTAGGAAAACCACATTTAGTTTTCTAACTTTAAACAAATTGTAAAGTGAAACCCTCTTTTCGTCCTCTCTGGCACCATTGATGTTTAAAGAGCCTAGCTTTATATCACACATATTGAATAAAAAGCTGCATTTAAGCTAACCAGAGAGGTGAAAACAAAAGAAAAAGAAAAGGAAAAAGAGAAAAAACTTAAGCATCGTTAGATAATTTTTCTCTAATTTTTGCCAACATTTTTCTGAGATGGAAGACTTCTAGCTCAGTAAAAGACAACTCACCCGTGTTTTTCATTATCAGTTTAACTGAGTCTACGAACAGCTTTAAATCTGGAAAAGAATTCTCTACCTTAACCGCTCTCATGCCTTTTGTGAGCTGTAAAAAAGCTTGAATTCTAGTACAAGAGTAAACACTCTCCACTTCCACCTGTGTATCCTGACTTGTGTCATATTCACTCTCCTGCGTGTCTATACTGTCATCTAAATCAGACAAGATGTCCGTTGGGATTAATTTAATTTGTTCTGAACTCACATTTAATTCCATTTCTTTTCTCTTAACTACCACTTTGGTCAGATCGTTATCACTCATGACATTTTCCTCATTACACAACGCTGACTCTGCCACACAAACCGTAATTTGACCTACCTTTAGATCGCTTGGTGCTTCCTGTTTGCGTTGTTCTTCTGCTACGACCTCCATCAACTCTATCTCCTCATTATTTACATCTTCGTTCTTTTTCTCTTGTGTGCTTTGTGAAGTTTTCTGTGATTTTTTCCGTAAAGATCCGCTAGTAGTTGGCGTCTCCTCCGTATTAGCGTCTACCTGTCGCTCAGCTAATCTCTCCGGGCATGAACGAATCAGATGCCCTGCATTGTCTCTGACATAACATGCACAGTATAATCAGAGCCGTCTATTTTAAACTTCAAAACCAAGTTCAACTCTTCGTTGGTGTTTTGTGTGTGTGAGTGTGTGTGTGTGTGTGTGAGTGTGAGCGTGTGTGAGTGTGTGTGTGTGTGTGTGAGTGTGTGTGTATGCGTGTGTGTGTGTGTGTGTGTGTGTGAGTGTGAGCGTGTGTGAGTGTGTGTGTGTGTGTGTGTGTGTGTGTGTGTGTGTGTGTGACATGACAAGACATGACATGTTTAAGATGGGGAGACTTACAGCTAAAAGGAACCATCTTTAGCGGAGACACTAGCTGTCCGTGCCTCGCCAGCTCCTTCTCTAAGACTTCGTTCTTTAAGAACGGGGGCACATTAGAAATCGTGATCTTTTTTGCGGGATTTACTAAGGCCAATACAGGTATAAATGTGAACACCCATCCGGCGGAGACAGTTTGATCGCATGTCTATCCTAACCAGCCTCGCCGGCACTGAGCCGCCGCCGCTCCACACACACACACACACAAACACAGAAAGTGAGGGAGAGAGAGAGAGAGAGAGAGAGAGAGAGAGAGAGAGAGAAAGTGAGTGAGAGGTAAGGAGAGAGAGAGAGAGAAAGAGAGTGAGAGGTAAGGAGAGAGAGAGAGAGAGAAAGTGAGTGAGAGGTAAGGAGAGAAAGAGAGTGAGAGGTAAGGAGAGAGAGAGAGAGAGATGGAGGTATGTGATTTCAGATTGAACCACTAAACTGTGTCTGGTTTGAAGGAGGTGATTGGAGGTCAGGAGTGAAGCCTCTCTCTCTGAGGTGTGATTGGTGGAGACGATGTGGGTGTGGTCAGGTTCACTGTAATTCACACATGCACACAAGGAGTCACCTCACCCAGACACTGACATTTTACAAACAGCTGCTGCCCCGTTCCACTGATGACACACTCACACACTCACACACACACACACACACACACACACACACACTCACACACACACACACGCTCACGCTCACACACACACACACACACTCACACACGCACACGCACACACACACACACACTCGCACACGCTCACACTCACACTCACACACACACACACACACACTCACACACACACTCACACACGCTCACACTCACACACACACACACACACACACACACACACACGCTCACACTCACACACGCTCACACTCACACACACACACACACACACTCACACACGCTCACACACACGCATACACACACACACACACACACTCACACACGCTCACACTCACACACACACACACACACTCACACACACACTCACACACACACACACTCACACACACACACACACACACTCACACACACACACACACACACTCACACACACACTCACACACACACACACACACACACACACTCACACACACACTCACACACGCTCACACTCACACACACACACACACACACACACACACACACACACACTCACACACGCTCACACTCACACACACACACACACACACACGCATACACACACACTCACACACACACACACACACTCACACACGCTCACACTCACACACACACACACACTCACACACACACTCACACACACACACACTCACACACACACACACACACACTCACACACACACACACACACACACTCACACACACACTCACACACACACACACACACACACACACTCACACACACACTCACACACGCTCACACTCACACACACACACACACACACACACACACACACACACTCACACACGCTCACACTCACACACGCTCACACTCACACACACACACACACACTCACACACGCTCACACTCACACACACACACACACACACACACACACGCATACACACACACTCACACACACTCAGCATGTTTTCTTCAGCACCATATCTGATGTGTGGATGACTGAGAGAGAGACATGACGATGTGAATGTGTTTGCATATATTTAATGGCGACTAATCGTCTGCAGAATAGACGTTTTTGTTTATATAATATATGTTGGTGTACTGTGTGTTATAATTATGTAGAAATAAATACACACACACGCATACATGTATGATTTTAAGAAAAATATATATGATTATAAATTACATACACTGTAAACCATCTCCCCGTATTTTTTACAGTAAGTTACTGGCAGCACTGTTGCCAGCAAGTTACTATATTTCGATTTACAGTACCTATAATGATTTTACGGTAAACACAATAAGAGGGTCCTTTACTGTATTTTAACTGTATCTTTGTGTTTTGGTCTATTTGTACTGCATTTCTATAATACTGCAATTTGCTGTAATACCTATATTGACACATTACTATTAATTATTAATTATTACAGCAAGATTACAGCAAGACCAAAATGTACTTTAAACTTTCTCCGCTCAATCAAAATGACCCAGAATGCATTATGAACTGCAGTATTTTACTGTATTGTAGAAATACGGTATTGTACTGTTTCATTTCACAGTAATGTGCTGCTAAATCTACAGCAACATCTAACAGTGTATGTTTAATTATAAACATGGATTAAAGTCGGATCAAATGCAACGTTCCCACATGTCCTTAATATCTTAAATGAACTTTTCATAATATTAACCATTGACGTAGAACATCCTGTATTTGCAAATACACAAAAGAGATATTTGAAAGAATGCGTCTAACCAGACATATTTTGCCCCCCATTGACTCGCATAGTAGGAAAAATACTTCCGAATTTTTTTGTTCAGATGAACCCAAAAGAAGATATTTTGAAGAATGTAGGACAGAAACAGTTCTGGGGCACTTTTGACTCTAGATTGCTTAAGAACAATTCTTGTGCGTACACACACGTTCGTTAGAAGTTCAAATGTACGTATAAATACGAAGATGTACGCAATTATTAGTGAACGAGACCCAATAAGTGTACGATGATGATTTTGTTTCAAAGAATAAAGCTTGAATTTAATTGTGTTTTCTTTTAAGAAGAATAAACATGTGTGATTGAAGAGTTGCTAATGAGCACTGAAAAAAATCAATTCAACGTATTCTCTTCTCTGAGAGAAGTGGGATTATTTTACACAGCTTTACTCTAACAAGCCTCTCTTCAGTTTACATGTATCTGATTAGAATAATTTGCATTGCTGCAAAGCAGCTTCATAATAAATATATGAAGAGTTTGGCTACAAAATTAGATAAATTTGAATCAAATTGTTAAAAAATAAGTTTTTTTATTGTGCATTCCAATTAATATCAATCAAACTGCAGTTTTTAGCCGTAATAACTCGACACACTACAGCTAACTAACATAATAAATAATACAATATTTTGTAAAATTGAGTTATCTCATTTGGAAGCAAACCACAAAACCATAAAAATATGTCTAACTCTTCTAAATATCTGAAAGAAGTGAACATTAGACACTAACAAATCTTTCACTTTACTAAAAACATATAAAATAATCATATTTTTTAATCTTTACTCTCCTAATGCAGTCTGACGCAAAGCATGCTGGAAAGTGGAATTCCCACTTGACCAATTGTGGTGAATTAACTTGTTTAAATTAAGCAAATTGAACAAGGACCCAATCAATTTATTTTTGTCAAAACTTCAAGTTAATCAAAAAGAATCACTATACTTTACTCAAAAGTTAAAATGTGTTTCAGGAACTTAAAATATTTCAGTAAGTAGAACTTTTTTATAAAATTAAGTTTAATCTGTTTGATTATTTTGAACATTTGGGTTAACAGTGAGAAGTGATACTGGCGTATTTTGCGGTTTGGAAAGAAAGGGCGAAAACTGAATAAAACAGGCGGATATCGCATTAAGCGTAGAATGAAATTGTGACTTTTCGGTACCGACCTCATACAATACTGATTTTGTGGAAACAATTTTTTTTTAAATGGTGTTTATCGCGTTTGAAACCAAACTCTTCAAATATAGAATCAAAGATATTTTCACTAAAACGAAGAGAATAATCATGTATGTTAATAAGATGGACCTGCAGTGCATTATGGGATTGTGTTGATCTGAGGTTGTGTAGAGATTTAATTGAGTGTGGTTTGTGTTGAATGTAATCTTCTCCACACACACGTGTCAGCGTGAAAATGGCTGGCCCGAGATCCACTCCGGACCGGTTCCAGGTGTCTCTCTGAAAACAGACTCTGTGTTGTCAACACGCGTGTGCGTGTGTGTCGGCGGAAGCAGTGTTGGTGTGTGTGCCAGCGCCTCAGGACACACGGCCAATCCCCAACATGCAGATTATTCTAATAGTAGGTGGAGAAACCTCCAGCGTGGTGCTGTAATGAATGCTGAGCCTTGTGTGTTTGCCGTTCTGATGAATTATTCAAAGCCGCCCGAAGACTGCGAGAATTAAGCAGCCATTAGTGTTTATTCACAGCGTGCGTTTTATCAGTAGGTTTGCTCCGTGACCTTAAAGAAACAGTAAATGAAATCGGTGAAGGTGTGAGGATTCTGTCCGACGGGTTTGGAGCGACATCAGTGTGAGAACGTGATGCTGGCGGCTGGAATAAGATCTCAGATCAGACACTGAATGATGGAGGGGACGCCGTGTTGACTGAAGGGATCAAACGCTGGGTTTGATGTGTCTTCCAGCGAGCAGATCCCCAAAGTCCAACATCTGATGCTTCTGTGTTCCCATCCCAAATCTCTGACTCTCGCTCGCCCGCGCCCACGTTTGTGTGTGTGTGTCGGTCAGCCGGATCTATACAGCACACATCAACGGTGTTTGAGATGTTTCACAGCAGGGATGATCTTGGGTTCTTTAATCATGCTTCTGGTATATATAAAGTACTTTTAGCTGGAAGTCCAAACCTCACAATGTGAATCTTACATTATAAGTATATATTAGATGTTTAATGTAATCTTCTCTTTCTCTTAAAGAGTAACTTAGAAATACATTTGATCCCATGTGTAATGTTGCTGTGTGTAAATGTGAGCAGTCTGCCAAGTTGTAAAGCAGAAAGTGAACAAATCACAAAGTTTCTGGCTTGTGAAAGAAAGGAGTTGACTCTGAATCACGCGAACGAGTCGTCTGTCGTTCCGGGTCAGATTTGCGTCACTCGGTGTAACGCCCTCCTATGTTCCATTTGTGGTAGACCAATCACTGCAGACTAGACCATCTGACCAATCAGATCAGAGCAGGCTGACAGAAAGGAGGGGATAAGACGGATGAATCGCCGAACAAATCATTTGAGAGTCAGTCAAGAATTGAGACAAAGCTTGTTGGAGATGGCCAAATTCTGCGCAGAATCGATCACAGGTGATCAGTGCAAGAAGTTAGAAATGTGTCCGAGTTACGTCCGCCTCGCTCCGATGTCATGTTGATGTACAGGGGCGTGTTTACCATATGGGGGGCCCTAAGCAAAGCTAAGACCTGAGGACCCCCACACATTACCTGACATTTTTGTTTGAACTGCACAGCAGTATTGAGTAGATGGACTTAATTGTGTAAGTCAAAACGCAATGAGCAAATCAGATGAGAGGCATCTCAGTACTGGAATTAACTGAGTTAAAGCTCATTGAATGATGCAATAGACCTCATGGGCGCGCATGAACCTCTCACAGTCCACGTAGCACTCTCATTTAGGCAACCCTAAACTAAAAATTACAACAAATTATTTTAAAGACAAATAAACTTTAAGCGCAAACAAGTCTTTTTCTTTACTTAAAAACACTTAAAATACCACAACATTTCAAAATGTACTGCCTAAATGGAGTCTTACGCAAAGCATGCTGGGAACAGAAAATCCCCCTCAACCGTGATGTTGAATTAACTTGTTTATATGAAGTAAACTCAACAATAGGTCCATTATGATATGGTTTAGCGTTATACTCAACAATGTTTAGTTGACCAGTCAAACACTTGTTAAGTAAAGCTGACAGAACTTACGTTAATTCAGTTACTTGGATTCTTTATGTACTACGAACTAGGATGGGTTAAGTACAACTAACAGCAGCGACAGTTCATTTATTTGAGTGCAGTATAAGAAAGTAAAAGATGCAAGATTCTTCTTTTCATGCTTCTTTCGTAGCATTGTTTTGCTATTTTCGTAAAATTAGTCTTAGATTTCTTTTCTTGTGCTATTAATTAAAAAAATCTTTGACCTCCTTTTCACAGTCTCCATATTTATTTTTTTAAACGACATGTTAAGTTTAACCACAATTATTGCACTTTGTCCAGGAATGAAAGAAAAATATGCTCTGTGTGTTCTGGAAATGAGTTTTTATCCAATTTATTAACTCCAGAAGGATAAAAATCACTTATTTATTTAAAAATAATTTCTTTGACCTTTGGTTAACTGGAAACTTTAAATAGGAGGTTCGAGTTTAAAAATGTGTTTGTCGAAGAAAAGATCTCAATTGTTTCTTACTGACTTGACTTGAGAGTTTGTTTGAACATTTGTCACTTTTAAACTCAGTTGGCTCAAGACAAAAGCGATAAAAAACACAACCGTGATCATTTCCAGTCATACTCTCGTCTTCTTTTCAGGTGAGGTACATCTCAAACAAGCTTATAATTAGAAAACAAAAGTGTTTTTACAGCGTGTATGTTTGTAAAGTTGTTGTTTGAGACTCCATAAACCAAAGTAGGTTTGACAATCACACATGATTGACTCTTTAAGAATGTGATGAACACATATGAGACCATCAGATATTATTAATTTTGTGTTTCACTGTGATTTGAGCGTGACCTGTCTGATGTGTTAATGTCATGTCTAATGAAACAGGAAGTGAGGGGCGGGACATATGGAGTGTTTTAGTGTCAATCGTTTGAAGTGTGGAATACTTGTGTCTTTTTAACAGGAATGTTTTTGATCTCACTGGTTTACAGATATCTGTAATGATGAACACAATGTGAGACTGTTTTTTGTGTGTGTGTGTGTTTGTGTGTGTGTGAGTGTGTGTTTGTGTGTGTGTGTGTGTTTGTGTGTGTGTGTAAGACTGTTTCCGTTACTGTGTGTTTGTGTGACTGTTTGTGTGTGTTAATGTGTGGGACTCTGTCAGTGTTTTTGTGTGTTTGTGTATGACCGTGTGTGTGTGTGTTTTTGGTTGTGTGGTGTTGAATAGAATGAAGAGAATAGAGGCAGTTATGCCATCGAGCGCCACTCAACGCCGGCGAGCCACTACCCCCCCTCTCTCTCGCTCTCCCTCTTTTTTTTCCCCTTCTCTCTCTCAATTCAGAACGCTTTCTCTCCCTCTCTTTCTCTCTCTCTCTCTCTCTCTCTCTCTCTCTCTCTCACTCTCTCTCTCCGTCTCTCTCTCTCCCTCTCTCTCCCTCTCTCTCTCCCTCTCTCCCTCTCTCTCCCTCTCTCTCTCCCTCTTTTTTTTCCCCTTCTCTCTCTCAATTCAGAAAGCTTTCTCTCTCTCTCTCTCCCTCTCTCTCTCTCCCTCTCTCTCTCTCTCTCTCTCTGTCTCTCTCTCCCTCTCTCTCTCTCTCTCTCTCTCTTTCACTTTCTCTATCTCTCTCTCTCTCTCCGTCTCTCTCTCTCTCTCCCTCTCTCCGTCTCTCTCTCCCTCTCTCCGTCTCTCTCTCCCTCTCTCTCCCTCTCTCTCTCTCTCTCTCGCTCTCTCTTTCTTTCTCTTTCGCTCTCTCTCTCTCCGTCTTTCTCTCCCTCTCTCTCACTCTCTCCCTCTCTCTCTCTCTCTCTCTCTCTCTCTCTTTCTTTCTCTTTCGCTCTGTCTCCCCTGGTCTCTCTCTGTCTTTTGTGCGACCCCATTGGTTCCAGGTAAACAGCTTTGAATACACAGACGTCATGAAGGCGTTGAGGTGGACGCGTCCCTCGACACTTTAGCCAATTAAATGATAAGGTGGTGTGGGGTGGGGCGGAGAGCCTCAGAGATTTCCTCTAAATCGTGAGTGGCAGGGATTAACAAAGCCATCGGCGGAGGAGAAATTCAACGTGTGCGTCCGTGTCTTCACGGGCGAGAGAGTCATTGATCACACATTGGTGCTTCAGTAAACCATCACGACACACAATAGAAAAGCTTTGTGTGAGGACGAGACGTGTTCAGAGGCAGAGATGAGCTTTTCTGATCGCTTCTTTGCTTTAGTTTATAGTAAAATAAAGGTTTTGTGTTGATTTACTCTGGACCTCTGTTTGTTGTGCTGAAAGACCTTCAGAGCGTCAGGACATGTGTGTCTGTGGTGATATCAGGGCCTCACAGGTCATGGACTCATTTCATGGAGCTCTTCTGACATTACTGTTTTTATGGTGGGTAAAGTAGCCCTGTTGAGTGATTTACCGCGGTATAAGCTGCGTAACAGAAGGTTTGTTGGTTGATAGATGTGCGGCTTCACCCTCCGGAGCAGAAAACTCCTTTGACACATTAATAAATTCATGTGTATTTTATTCTGGGATGTTTGTGCTTTTACAGCTTATGGAAGTCAGAGAGTTTCAGTCAGTCATTGGTTGAGCTGTCGGGGATTTGTGAAGTCGGGCATGAGTGAGTTTTAATGAACATATGCTGTGTTAAATAATAGAGCTGTTACTCTGAGACTCCACACATTATTCATCTAATGCTTGGACACACGTGTGTGTGTGTTTGTGTGTGTTTGTGTGTTTGTGTGTGTGTGTGTGTGTACAGCAGTGATCAAAAGTGATGGCCGAATGGTCATTTTTGTTCAATATTTGTCATGTTAATCATATGAGTAATCAATCAATTATTCAGGTTTGATTTGGGGGAAATTCAGAAGTACAGCGTGTCAGGTTCAGGAAACATTTCTACTAATAAGAGGCCGTTTATACTACACCATTTTTAACTGAAAACAGAAAAGTTTGAATGTGTTTTAGTCGTTCGTTTAGACAGAAACGGTGTTTTGGGGCACTGAAAACGCTAACTTGAAAACGGGCCTCAAAGTGCAACTTTTTGAAAACGCCGCCGTTTTCGTTTCTGTGTAAACTGCAAGACGAAACTTTCTGAAAACGATGACGTCACACGCATGCGTATTACACGCTCGGTAGCGCGAGTATAGCAAAAACAATATGGCGTCTTCCCGTACTGTGAGCTCTTGCTGCTCGATTATGTTTTAATGTTTCCAAGCACAATGTGTATTTGCTGCACTAATAAGACCAGCGGAGACACACTTTTAACATTCGCCAGACTTTAAACACACATATATGTTCAAAAACGGTTTTAAAAAGCACTTTTGGCTCATAACTGTGCTTGTGTGTGCACGTCAGGTTTATTTACACAACAGTATCGCTACTCACTGGCCTGGTGTGCATACTATAGCAATTTATCCATTTTCCTGGACCCGTGAAGATGCAGACTGTTTTGATAACGCCGTCGTTTGTACGTGAAACTTTTCAAAAACGCAAAGGGAAAAACTTTCCGTCTTTCAATCGTGTAAACGTGGCCTTAAACACCAAAAATATTCAAAGAAAAACAAAACCCTCAGAGTAAATAATGCAAATACTGACTACAGTTTTGTCTGTTATTGGGGTAATTTGTTTATGTTATGTGTAGCAAGGCCTCCTTTGATTCTCTTCAACACTGACATTAGGTTTAATTTCCACATTTTTTTAATCCACATTTAATCAAATATTTGATTTCAGAGTAAAGATGTGTAAGCGTTTGTGTTGTGTTACCACTAATATTACGCACACACACAGTTTGGTTAATGTAGTTTGTGTGATTTTCTGTGGATAAATGAAGAATATTTAGATGTGTTATTAAACATCTGGATGTGTCTACGGCAGAAAACCTCACATCATTCAATATTCTCTCTTCAGTGCTCTCAACAGATGGATAATATTCACAATCAGCTTTTAAACAGAGCGAAGTGCTTTCTAATCGCAAAACCTTCTTACAATTGATTATTATTATCATTCAACACAACGTGTGTCTGGAGATGTGTTGAGCCTGTTGATTCCTTTACTTTTTCAAGAGTGCTTCTCATAAGTTGGCAGTTTTTAAAACAGTTTTACAGAAATATAAGTTTGTGAAAAATTAAATATCCTCCGGAGAATCTTACAGCAAATAACTTTAGTTCATCGCACAGACACCTTGACTTTCAATCCATTCTGATTAAATAAATAATTGATTAGGTCTGTGCAATTAATCAGAAATGAATCATAATGGTCAACTTTGACCTTCAACAATTACAAAAGCAAAATAATCGAGTTGAAACAATTATTCTGCCGCATTCCACTTGGCATTGATCCTCTCTTTTCTTTTGGTATAAATCCACCGGATTATATATATTCATACATTTGATCGAAGCCCATATAAAGCGCGGCCCTTTCCACGTGGTTCAGATGTGCTATTTTCACATTTATATGTATTTTTTCAGTTGAATTCTCAGTTTAAAAGGTTTTTTCAGTTTTCTATGTTGTTCTTAAAGGTAATGAGTAATCTTGTCAAATAATCGGGATCTCAATATTGACCAAAATGATCTGGATTTTTTAAATGTAAATGTATATATATAAAAAAATGAGGATTTAACCAGTGGCACTCGCTGGCTCTTCTGAAAATGCTTTTACTCTTACTTCCAAATACATATAAAAACATGGTAACTCTAGTTAAACAATAACCATGGTATTTGTAGTAAAACTGGTTCAATTGCAAACATTACTTTGAAAACATGGCAACTACAATTTCACAATAGTAAACATGGTCATTTTTCAAGAGGGGTGCTTTAAGGAAAAGTGTGAAAATTGAAGATGTGATCATTTGTAGATTTTTTTGTTGATTTGCACAGAAAAGAAGCACAAAAACAAAAGTGTTTTTGGTTATTTCTGATGATCTGATTTGGTTTTCTATGTGCTGAAATGCTGTAAGAGAACATACCTGAAGTGTTTGCTTCATGAAAAGTGGCGTTCTGATGGAATGGTGTTTGTAAAAATAGGTCAAAAGTCTTTATAGAGCGGCGAGATTGAATTATTCACAATATTAATGAGCGCGAGGGACGGCGAGGGAGACCGGCTTTGTTCGAGACACATTAATTCATTCGTGCCACTCGACTCTTTAAATATGAAGTGACTCAGGTGTGGAATGCTGTTTGTCATGTTTCCTTCCGGCACGTTGAAAACACAAGCTGGAAAATCATACTTAAGAAAAATAACGTCAGAATCCTAAACACCAAAGAAACATAACTTTGATCAATTAAACTTGTTTTTGTCTGAATGCAGTAATTGTCTCGTGTTAATGATTAAAGTTGAATTATTAAAGAATATGTCGAGCGTAAAAAAGCTGCTGTTCATAATTTATGATGCAGTTCAGAACAGAAATTCATTAATGTAAGTTTAACTGGCATATAAATGAAATACAACACGCCTGCAGAGTTTCTGAGCTTCAATCACAGCAGTGTGTTGTTTTGTGTTCTTTATTTCTTTTGACTGTTGTAAGCACTGACTAAACGTATAAAAAGCTTCTTTACAACAATAGAAAATTGTGAAAAATGCTTTAAGAATAGAATAGAGTAGTGTGTGTTCTAGTGGTGTATACTGTAGTGTGTTTGTTGTCGAGTAAATCAGTTTCTAGACTCTTTGATATGTGATATCATACGTGATCTGGAATAAGATGATGATGATGTCCAGGTGTGAGTGTGTGTGTCTGTTTGTGTGTTTGTGAACTAAACCAGGTCATTTTAACTTCTGTTTAGGTCAAATCTGAACAAACCCAACATCTGCAACCTAGAAAGTGTCCGTATTTAAAGCAACAATAGGGAGTTTTTCGACCTTAAAAGAATCTGGTTTAGTGGTGGGACAACTCTTAACTGGACAAATTTGACTGCCGCTGCTACCTAAGCAGCCCTTCTTTCGGCTGAAATCACACTTGAAACTTTGATGTGCGGGTAGGTACACATGCCCCGCCCATCACCTGCTTTACAGAATACGTCACGAAGCATGGGTGAAGCTGGCCAACAGCTAACAATAAGATGAAACGATCGAGTTCAACGTAAGTCTCCAAACCATCACAATGGCAAAGCCAGAAAAAAAAATTAAGAGGAAAAGAGAGAGCGTTATCAGACACGAGCCTGAAACACAAATGAATATCTGACGGACTTACACTCAGCGACGCCAGCTGCAAGAGGAAACAGGTTGAAAAACGGATGGAGACCTAACTTTAGCCTTCCTGCTGCTGGATTTGTTAGTCTTAGATGTACATTTGTTCGAATTGTCCTGTACTTAAGTTATTAGTTATTAGTCTGTGCTTTGGTTGTTTATTGGCGCACTAAGGAGCCAAACGAGTGCTTTAGTACATGCACAGTTTATGAAGTGACATGATGTAACAGGAGTTTCTGCTTAGTCAACAAATTCACGCGGTTTGCACTGCCCATGTTGAAGCTTATACCTCGACAGTATTTACGACACTTATCACAGACAATTGTGTTTATCAACCACGTGGGGGAACCGTGAGCAAAAGTTCTCCAATGTTCCTTTAAACCCGACGACAGACAGATTAAAACAATGCTGCATGTCTCTTTTTGTAAGGAAAATGACTGTTTGTCAAAATCGATGTTAGCTATTCATCAGCTGTAAATTTGAGTACTTGGTTTTTTCTCGTTTGTGTTTGAGAAAACCGCAGAGATTGGGGATCGGCCCATCTTCAGACGCAATTCAAATTGATTTTTGTAAGTTTTCATTGTTGTAAAGCAGCCTTTAAATACAGTATTAATGCAGAAAATCTCACAAAAGTGTTTCATCACGAGCACATGTCAGAAACACCGTCCACAGGCTCTTACCGAGCTCAACGCTTTCTGAGAAGACAATGAATCAAAAGGAGACATTTATTCAATGAATCTGATGGATGACTCATTAGTAGTGATTCAGGTCAGTCACCTGTCACCTAACAAGCACTGGAAGACATCCCAGGTGTTACCCAGCATCACCGTACACCAGCCGCTTAGCAACACCCTGGCAACCGCACCGCTCGTGCTCTTTGGTAGATGTATTTTGATCATGTTTAAGTCCTCTGAATGTGTTAACACGCGATGATTTGGACTAAATGAACATTTGTCTCAGGCCGGGGGAATCGGGTATCTCGCAATGAATCAAAACGGACTCCGGCAGGATTCTGGAATACGCTGTATTGGGTTCCACTCAGTCGAAGAGATAACAAGATTTCTGCCTCGTTCGTTCCTGATAGATTATACCACCTTTTCATTTTCTACCCCCTCATTTCTCAATCCTCTAAAGTGTGAAGCCGGATGCTCAACCTTGAATTATTCAATTTCTCTTCACAGTGCGCCAACGGGAGCAAAAAACAACAGAAATTTGTTACAGATCTTAAAAACAACAAAGCGTGATAATGGTCTTGTTTATTGCGCTGATCAAACGTAATGAGTCTCTGTGCTGAACATCAACTCTCTGTAGTCTCATTTCTGCCCGACTACATTTACAATTCAACTTATACTTGAAGAGTTGTTGTTTTTTAAGTTTCTAAGTGTTTCTGGGCAGATTAAAGTAGGTAAACTCATCTTGAAGAACTTCTTTGGAAAGCTACACCTACACAACCTCACGGCAATTATTTCACAAGGAGGCAGTTGGTATGAATTTGTGAGATTTTGGAAGCGTTTGCACTGCAGCGCCGATGTTTAGGGCTTTATTTGACCTCTTCTGTATAACTGTGGAAGAAACTGCAGAATGTCTTATTGGAGAAAAAGTCTCGAAACTGTTTTTTTGTGTAGACTTCACTTACAGTCAATCTGTGTTTAGCTACACAATCAGCTGCTTTATTTGGCAAGTCATGAAAACCTAATAATGGACAGAAATAATGCGTAGGCGAGGAACAGTGTACAGTGCGTTTAATGCAAATTTCGTCATTAGAATAGTTTGCGCATACTGTATGCGTACCGCCAGAATAGTACGCGTTCGGCGTACACATAAAAAAACGAAGAATGCCAATGGCGTGTGATCACCTCACACTGAAGGGGGTTATTTGGTGGTAACAGTTGGCTGCTTGTACATTATATCGCTTATAACATCGCTACTTGCCACATGAGAAAAAAACTGTACATAGAAATATTTTATGAGCTCATTTTGATTATTGTTATATTATTATTTATAAGTTAAGAAACAATGTTCAACTGTCACGAACAGGCAATTTGGTTTAATAATTTTGAAATATAATGTAATATATGAAGAGTTTGGTTCCAAAATGAGAGAACTCCGTTTAAATTTTTTTTTTAAAAATCTTGTTTTTAATTGGGAATTCCAATTATATTAATCAAACTGCATTTGGTTTGTTTTGATTTAAGCCATGATAATTAAAAAAATACAGCTAACTAACACAATAAAAAAAAAAAAAAACATGATTTTGGATTTCATACTACAACCAAACTCTTAAAAGACATATTTATATAAAATTTCTCAAAAGAACCAGTTGAAATGATTTGGAGCATCTGTGTTACCGTGTGTTATTAGTAATCTGGGAATAAAGAACCAGCAAATGTCGCAACTGGCCAATCAGAATCAAGCATTCCAACGAGCCGTGTAGTAACAATTAGTTAATGCATTAGTTAACATGAACTAACAATGATGAATACTTCTACAGCAGTGTTCACAAACCTTTTTGAAAAACGGAAACGTTTTTCCTTAGCGTTTTTGAAAAGTTTCATATACACACTACGGCGTTTTCAAAACGGTCTGCATTTACACGTAAGGAAAATGGATAAAAAGTACATGAACGCCAGGCGTGATTGCTTAAAAAGTTTTTAATTTTCGGTTGAATACGGCGTCGTATAAACGGGTCTCTTATTTTAAGAAGACCCCAATTTCGGTGTAAAGATGATTTATAATGCATTTGTTTGGAGTTGATTTGGTTTACTTTTATTTAGTAAATAAAGCATATAGATGGAAATGTCATTTTTCCATTAGCCTACTTCCGTGATCGACAGGGATTTCTTATCGATGGATCATCAGACTAGTTGGTGACAACTGCAGCATTTATTATTCTTAGTTTGTGTTAACTTCAGCATTTATTAATATATTATTCAAATCAAACGTTGTCACTGTTAACATGAGTTAAATCACCATGATCTCACATGAATAGCTGGTTTGACATGAACTAACATTGACAAGGATTAATAAATGCTGAATATTGTTCATTGTTTGCTAATGTTAGCTAATAGCGCCTTATTGTAAAGTGTTACCAACATATTGTGCTGTATAAATATTGATCACAGGGAAGGTTACACACCGTTTAAGACTGAATGGTTATAGTCTCAGTTCTTTGTGTAGTTCACACATACTGTACAGCTCTTGTGTGTCTGTTGATAAATATAGTGAAGTTGGAAGTGTCTCTGGTTTTCCCCGGAGGATGATGGGATGTTTGTTAAGGATGGGACGGGCCGGGTGGTCGTTGAGCTCAGACAAATGTGGAGGAGTGAAACGCTATCGAACTAACTCCTCTGTAGAAAATCAATTCCCATCCAGACAAACACACGGCCATTAGCAGCTCAGACGCTCAACGCTCATTTATATAAACCAGCCATAAAACAAAAAGTGACACTCGCCAGAGAGCTGGAATCGAGATAAACATAGTTATCGTGTCACACGTTTGATGAATAATCTGGTGATTGTGGAGGTTTTGTAAGATCTCAGCGTCCCTTTCTCCGTTCAGCTCAGGAAACATTTGATCGCCTCTCCTGCTTGTTTTCTGTTGTCCAAATTGAAGCCGCACCGCTGCATGTGACCCGCGGGGTGAGACCGGCGCTCATGCATTCATGTGAGGAGAGGACGGGGGGGGTCACGAGAGAGCATCAACATTCAGAGCTTGTGCTGAGAGAGAGAGATAGAGAGAGATAGAGAGAGATAGAGATAGAGAGAGAGAGAGATAGAGAGAGATAGAGAGATAGAGATAGAGATTGAGAGAGATAGAGAGAGATAGAGAGATAGAGAGAGATAGAGAGAGAGAGAGAGAGAGAGAGATAGAGAGATATATAGAGAGAGAGAGAGAGAGAGAGAGAGAGAGAGAGATAGAGATAGAGAGAGAGAGAGAGAGAGATAGAGATAGAGATAGAGAGAGAGATAGAGAGAGAGAGATAGAGAGAGAGAGAGAGAGAGAGATAGAGAGAGATAGAGAGATAGAGAGAGAGAGAGATAGAGAGAGAGAGATAGAGAGAGATAGAGAGATAGAGAGAGATAGAGAGAGAGATATAGAGAGAGAGAGAGAGAGAGAGAGAGAGAGAGAGAGAGATAGAGATAGAGAGAGATAGAGAGAGATAGAGAGAGAGAGATAGAGAGAGATAGAGAGAGAGAGATAGAGAGAGATAGAGATAGAGAGGGAGAGAGATAGAGAGAGAGAGATAGAGATAGAGAGAGAGAGATAGAGAGAGAGAGATAGAGAGAGATAGAGAGATAGAGAGAGATAGAGATAGAGATAGAGAGAGAGAGATAGAGAGAGAGAGATAGAGAGAGATAGAGAGAGATAGAGAGATAGAGAGAGATAGAGAGAGATAGAGAGAGATAGAGAGAGATAGAGAGAGAGAGAGATAGAGAGAGATAGAGAGAGAGAGATAGAGAGAGATAGAGAGAGATAGAGAGAGATAGAGAGAGATAGAGAGATAGAGAGAGAGAGATAGAGAGAGAGATAGAGAGATAGAGAGATAGAGAGAGATAGAGATAGAGAGAGAGAGATAGAGAGAGAGAGATAGAGAGAGATAGAGAGATAGAGAGAGATAGAGAGAGAGAGAGAGATATAGAGAGAGAGAGAGAGAGAGAGAGAGAGAGAGAGAGAGAGAGAGAGAGATAGAGATAGAGAGAGAGAGAGAGAGATAGAGAGAGATAGAGAGAGAGAGAGATAGAGAGAGATAGAGAGAGAGAGATAGAGATAGAGAGAGAGAGAGATGAGCAGACGGCTGCTGAATTGTCTCCATCAGATTGGTCGCTTAACCAAAGCCGCAGTCAAACATCACATCTTCTCTTTTGATAAATTGTTGCAATTTTCTCTCGATCTTTCAGCGGCACCTTTTCGTGGAATCAGTGTGTAGATGTTAAAGAATGTGATCGACAAATTCCCTGTTTATGAAATGATTTGGCGTCTGACTGAAACGACTTCATTTTTCTGAATGTGTTTTTCCACGTCACCCTGTTCAGCATCACACACGTGTGTACAGAATAAAACAATGATGTTATTGAATTAAAGGACAGAGAAAGTTTGTTTTTATTGCGGCATTTGGTTTTGTGTAATTGAGTTGTCTAAGTGAGCACGTTCATGTTAAACGGCCTTAGCGAGTTAAGTTCATTACACTAGCCTGTAGTCATGTGTACTTCACTTGTTAGTGTATTTTAAGTGCTGTAAGTAGATAACGTTGACCGTCTCTCTCTATCTCTCTATCTCTCTATCTCTCTCTCTCTGCTCTGACTCTTATCAGCCGGAAGGAAAAATGTGCGACTTCACCGGCGGGACAAATGATGGCTCAAACCTGTGGGCCGACTGCTCTATTTCACCGTTCAATCGATGTCAGGCCGAGCGGCCGCTTGATTGATGATGATACGCCGATTGATTGGTGGAATCCTCTCCAGTATATAAACCTTCTGACGGAGGAGCGAGACGCACCCCTGAGAGCTTTAAATTCCTCAGATCCTCTTTAGAGACACACGCGTGTTTGTGAAAGCGCTCGGACCGCAGATTTCACAGAAACTGAGAATGCTGAGTAGTCATTACTGACACGAGCGTTTGCTGTCGACTCCCTACATAGACAGCTGCCTACTGAGGGCACATCCTCACTAAACATTATGATGTCATAACTAACACACTCATAAACATGAGAACACACATGAATTATGGGCTACTGTTGTCCATCTTTATCTAGATTTCTGATGGTCAGTATTCTGCCAACTCTGTATACTTCAGCATCATGGATTTATTTTCCTCTCAGCTCGTCGCAGTGCATTCTGGGATTCTGCGTGCTGCTCTGTTGTTGTCGGAGTGGTCTCACGTGTTTGTGAGGTTTGTATGGAATGTGCGTGTGATATAATGATGTTTTAATGACCGTTTTAACAGGGACATTAATTTGCTGTAATTGGACGGCTTTGACCTTCATCCCGGTCATCTCATCATCCCTCTCATTATTTTCTCTTCTAGTGCTCTTTATGGCTGTATTGATTCACACTGAAACACACACACGCGTGTGCAGTCAGATCAGGCATATATATGGATCTGTAAAGGAATGAGCTTCTGAAGTTACCAGTACAAAACTAGGGATGCGCACATATGTACAAGTATGGCCGATAACCGATACTTCTTTAACAATGGTAGCCGATAACCGATATATCGGCCGATACACAGTCGCTTAATATTAATATAACATTCCCTAAGACTGAAACAAAGGGCAAAAAGTTGACAACTGCTTTTATTTGAAAACATTGATTGCAGAAAACAAGGTAACCATGTCTTCTCTTTTTACCCTTTACATCGTGTACCAAGACTGCTTTACACCAGTTAACAGTTCTTTAACATTCAGACTTTTCTGGTATAATTTTTATTCAATAAACAAATAATAGATGTTCTTCCAGAGCAACCCAGAAAAGTGTTCTTACACCATACGCGACAGACGTGACGCGAAATTGACAACTTGCTTGTTCTAAATGGATTTGTTGTATACTTTTTGGACAAAATGTAAACGTATAATGGGTTCTAATGCGTTTCTAATAGGGTTTGGCCGATAGATGATGACATCGTTGGGCTGACTTTGTGGGTTCTCTGCATGACGTCATTTTCGTCATCAGGAGGTTTTCGGCGGTCGTCTGCACATCCCGTATGTGTACAGCATGACAAATGTTGACAGCTGAGTCCACTGTATGACATTCTGCGCATGGGTCGAGCTCGTTCATTCGCGCTTTTCTGTGGTCGAGGTTGATTTGATAGTTGCGAAACGAGACTTGACAGACATAGTAAGTGAAAGTAAACAGTGAATCGTAGTAACGCGCTCACGCTGTGTGTGTGTAAACTTGTTAATGAACGCTCTTCACTAATCACACACACACACACACACACTGGTGGGCTCAAGATCTACTTGTCTTTACATGTGAAATAACAACTGGAAGAATTTCTGAATGTGCAGGTCGTAAATGCACAAATACTTGGTCACAAAATGTGATATGGTGTCAGTCTGGAGCCCTGATATAATAATGTTTAGTGTTTTGGCAGATGGTCCCTTTGTCCCGCCCCCCAATGTCATCGTCCATCACGATGTTTAACTGTAGGTAGCGTCCAATGCCATTTTGGTAGACACCACCCAACACTAGCTTCTAACGTCTTTTGTTGCGTCGCGCCGGTCACGTCCAGTGTTAATAGCCACGCGTCTAACAGGTCTTATTACAGAAAGCATTCAGACAGCAATCTGATTAAAAAATAGGGTTTTCTTCCTTTCATTTACACATCATAAATGCTGTATCCACATGAAAATGCTTTGACTGGCCGTAAGCATCCTCTTTTCTTCATCCTCTAATCATAACTGTTGTTTAGAGCTATGAGTTACAGTATGAGATGGTCAAATGACCTAAAAATCCGTAAAATTGGGACAATTTTGCAATTGCGATAACACGATATAGATAATCTTGCTACATTGCGAGTACTGGATTTGAACTGTGAGTGGCGTACAGCCAAAGAAGTTTAACCAGAGGAAATCATTTATGATTTATCAGCTGTAACATATCGGCCTACTTTTTATTATCGAATATGGCCGATATGGCTGATAATTGTTTGGGCATTCCTTATTATGTTAACTAACATTCTCTATGTTAGGTGCGGAAAACATATTGTTTCAGACAGTCATGTGACCACCATAATATTCAGAGAATTTTGCTATTGCGATAACACGATATAGATAATATTGTTGCGTCGCTAGAACTGGATTTGAGTGTGTGGTTCCGCTGAAGAAGTTTAACCAGAGGAAATTATTTAATTTATCAGCTGTAATATATCGGCCTACGTAAAAAATGACCATTTATCATCCGATACCGGTATGGCCGATAATTTATCGGGAAAAGCTTTCCTGTAGCTCAGTGGTAAGAGCATTGTGTTAACAACGCAAGGTTGTGGGTTCGATCCCAAGGGATTGCACATAGTCATGTATAAATGTGTAGGATATGGGAATGTAAGTTGCTTTGGATAAAAGCGTCTGTCAAATGCATAAATGTAAATGTGCATCCCTATAAAAATCAGTGATAGTGATATAAATGAGTTTTAACTTATAACTGAATCTTCTGTCTTATTATAGAAGAAGTGTAGTAAGCATGTTTTTGTCGAGACCATAGTCAAGCTGTGGTAACCGTGGTTATTGTAGCAAAATAAGTGTTTGGTGTGTGTGTTTAAGTTGCTGGGAGGTCTGTTATGTTTGTGTGTCTGAGAACTCCTTTCCTGCATCTTCTAATGTTGAAAGTTTACTTTTGTTCCTGCTGCAATAACAAAAGGCCTTTTAAGTCTGACTGGAAAATCTTTAGGAGAAATTGGCTCCTGTATCGAGGGGCGTCGTATCGATTCTCGCCCCTGGCTGGCGGTGCTAAAAAGATGGATAGATCTGTGTGAGGCGCTTATAAAAACCATTGTGTTCTCACACAGAGAGAGAGAGAGAGAGAGAGAGAGAGAGGGAGAGATAGAGAGAGAGAGGGAGAGAGATGGAGAGAGAGAGAGAGAGATAGAGCGATAGAGAGAGAGAGAGAGAGAGAGAGAGAGAGAGAGGAAGGGAGGGGAGACGTGTGAGACGTTTACTGTATGAGCTTGAGTTTGTCAATGATTAGTCTTGTCTGTTGTGTTTATCCTCACAGTTAATGTGATACCACGGGTGGGAGCGCTGCCGATGGGGCGAGTGGAGCTCCACTCTCAAACAGGAAATACCTCACCTCCACTCAATAATAAAGAAGGGGCAAAATGGTGTCACTGAGCTCTGCGAAGTTCCAACTTTAACTGGTGTTGTTTTATCTCAACATCTCTACACTACTTGCAGACTGACGCTGTCTTAACATGCATTGCAATGCACAACACATATGGCTTTCGTGAAATTACTCAAAAAGGAAGAATAAACATTTCTATATTTTTGACGATCTCGCAACTGATATTGAATGAATTTCGTTAAAATACAAATCATGTAAAAAAATCATGAAATCTACCGAAGTTCTGAAAACCCTGATGTTACACAACCCGGTACGGTAGGTGGCGATATACAACTAAACATTAAAACGAAAGAAAGAGAACTTTTGTTGATTGTTATTTACTGTAACATGTTGATGTGTTCTGTAAATATAGCTTGTGTTTTTTAATCAAAACAGTTAAAACTTAATTTATTTGTATGTTATTTTGCTTTAAATATAAAATTCCTAAATTATTTGTGTTCACATTTTTCATTTTTCTAAAAATAAATGTATTTGATGTTTCATTTACTGTTCACTGCTAACTATTATAATGTTTACTTTCTAATACAATCGTGAAAGCAAAGTCTGGATTTAGTTACATTAAAGGTATTTAATAACATTCAAACAATAATTTAGCATTAAAACATGACAAGTATTTATTGTCATTAAAACAGCGTCGTTTCATAAATAAATTCCGGGTTGAGGTCAGAATTAGGTGACGAATATCCGCTTGGGCTTCGAGTGGAGGCGATGTATTTCCGCTTTTGAGTGGATATACGTCATTTAAGATGGATTGTCATTACAGGGCGGAAGTGCATTTTCAGATTTTAATTGAAGTCTATGAGAACAACTCACGTTGATAAAATGTATACAATAAACGCTGCAATATTTCATGAAAAAATAAGAATTGTCATTTTTAGTTTCACTGGGACTTTAAAATGAAGTATGGTTTCTTTTCGTAAGGAATTATGTTAGCAGCACAAACACGAAGTCAAATTTAATAAATCGATTCATGTTAGATTTTGCAGGAGTACCGCAGTATTCCGTGGGAAACCCTGGTGAAAGTTTGGGTTTTGTGTATGTTTGGTGTTGAGCGCTGTCATGATATTAAATATATCTGAATTGAACACAAGCAGATAGAAGGCACGATTCTTCTCCTCACTTCTGTTTTGATTTTCAGAAGTCAGACGGTGGAGGGTGTTCGGCTCCCTGCTGTTAAATGGTGAAGTAATGCATTAGCATTCTATTCAAGGACAAAAGGAACATCGGCTACTAAAACACAAGCACACGTCGCTCGACAGAGATTGAGTTTAAGACACCTGTGCAAAGGTGCAATTCATTGTTTACTGCTAAATAATCGTATGTGACCGCCAGAGAGAAGACCCCCCCCCCGAGACCCCTTTAGAACCTAACGCTTGAAATGTGATCAATCAATCAATATCTGCACACACACACACACACACGTGTTGAGCAGAATATTAATGAAGTGAATGTGAAATGAAAATAAGAGCCTTGACACAAGCTTTTATTGTCAACGTTTGTGTCATCCATTAACATCATTTATCATTCTGAAAACTTCTCAGCAGAAATCTTTTTTGCAAGAACTATCAAGGATATGATGTTAATGACTGATTCTGGCTAATATCCATCAATTGTTTTTATTTCTGTGAGATTCAAGATGAACTCAAATTCACTGAGGTATATACAGAAGAGTATTAGGGCCGAGCAATATAAAAATAATAAAACCATGTCGAGATTAAAGAAATTACAATGCGAAATTAAACTCAATACATTTCGAGAATAAGGTTTTTGTTTTTTCAAGAAAAAAAACTAAAACTAAAATTTCGAGACTTTACTGAATATACTCTGAGAATAAAGTCCTTGTGGTTCGTGAAAATAACTCGGTAAATTTCGTGAAAAACCTTAAAATAAAATGTAAAAAATGAGCTCATTATACTTTAAGAATAAAGTTGTTGCGTTTTGATAAAAATGTCAAAATAAAGCTGAAAATAAAGATAGTTTGTCGTTAAAATTAGAGATTGTAATGTAATCTTGACATTTTATACATTCATTAACAAAAACTTCACGCGTTGCAGCAGGTGTCCAGTGACGACATTTGATTTCTTTATTATTTTCCTCAAAATTGAACAAATCTTTTCACGAACCAAAAGGACTTCATTCTTAAAGGATAGCGAGTTAATTCTTGAAATTTTATTTCAAGTTTTTTTCTCAAAATGTAACGATTTTTCTTGAAAAACATCGACTTTATTCTCGAAATGTATTGGGTTTTTCGAAGAACTGCTGGTTTAATCTGTCATTGTAATGACTTTAATCTCGATGTCTGGTCAGCAGATGATCTTGTGGTTATTGTTTTAGCCTTCTATTATTTCCGTGCTGATGAATTTGTGCGATTGATTAATTCAACCCCCTTAAAGGCAGGGGGTCCGATTTCTCAAAGCAGTTGTTGATGTTCAGATCACCAAAACAAACTCACATCTACCCTCATCTTTCACTTTCGTCAGCGCTCGGCTCCACTAATGTCCGTCCTGTGTACTGTGCACCTTACTGCTGATTGGCTACAAGGTTGTTTTGGTACTTGCTCGAAAGGCTACCCCACCTTTAACGTCATGTAAGAAGATCATAATCTACATATTCATATCAATTTAGCTTTTTTTAATCCAGGACACTTTCATTGTCTCCAAACATTGGAGAATCCAACATCGTGCGTGTGTGTTAAGAGGCGATTACTGCCAAACAATTGAGCTGAATTGAAATAGATTCATGTGGCATGACCCTCGAGTGGAGTCGTGCATTTCTGCACGTTTCTAGAAACAAACACAGGTCTGTAAAGTGCAAACAGAAGATCAATGGTCCCACATTAAATCTGTGTTGGCTGACACTCGGCGAGGGTCTCTCGTGGCGAGGGCCGCCCGTGGTCTCTGAGCACCTGGTGTAAGTGAGCTTTTGAAAAGATGCGAGAGATTAGCGATGCGTGGAGCGGCGTCTCGGTGGTGGTTGACGCGGCGGTTTGATTTGCATTTGTCTGTATGATGTATGACTTCACATATTAAGCAGCGAGATAAGCGGCTGCACGTCCCCGGTGTGTCGTGGTTCAGCGCGAGAGCCGTGCCGTAAAGACTCGTGATGAGAGAGTTACATCCACCCACACGGGAGCTCACGCTAACATCACATTTCAAACAATCCTTTTAGCACAGAATGATGGAGACGAGTTTTACCAACATTCTCTGAATTATATTACCTCGACCTGAGCGAGTGCTTCTCTCTCTCTCTCTCTCTCTCTCTCTCTCTTAATGTTTGAGTGCTGCTTTACTTTATCTGTCCTGTGAACAGAACTTGTTTTGATAGTTACTCTTTACTAACAATGTCCACAATACAACACCCTTCCATTAGTCCTGCCGCGATTGACATATTTCACAGCATGACGTGTACAAACTGAAAGTAGGGTACACGTTGTCCGGTCCAGAGCCATTAAGAGAGAGTTCTGACAACGGAAGTCCAAAACGCTGGAGCGTCACGTGATTCATGGAGCTTTCAGATAGTACCAGGAAGTCATGTTTTCTCTTTAAACGCTTTCTTTCTCTCATTATTTATTAATTAAATGTCTTTCATCTATAGATTGGGATAGAAGTTTACCTCAGTTGGTCTGTTTAGTCGCAGCTCCATGTGTTATTAGTCACTTCTGGGAACTAATGAAACTGTGAAAACACTGTTCCATTGGAGTCAACGGAGAAGACGCGACTCCTTCTATCAATGGCTCTGGTCCGGTCAACGTTCTAGATCCGTTCACTAACAAACTAACAAAAGTTTCCCTACTTCCATTTTGTGGAATATTACTTCACAAGATCTTTAAGCATTTCAAGAGACATTCAGCCAAAAATCTAAATGCAGTCGTCGTTTGTTCTCTCTCCCGTGTTTGTAAATCTGGACGCGAGCCTTCTTCAGGGGAACACAACAGAAGATATTTTGAGAAATTATGGAAGTCAATGGGGTTCATTGTTGTAAGATGATCGACATTCTTCAAAATATCTTCTTTTATGACCTGAAGAAAAAGAAACTGATTTTATTTCTTAGGTGAACTCTTCCTTTAAAACATTTCTGTGATCTTATTTTGTTCCCCAATGAAACACATCGAAGTCATTAACTGTGTCTCGTCACGTTTGATTTAATGTTCTACAGTTCAGTTTTGTTCAAATCATGACAAGCTTTATATTGTTAGCGAGGTTTAATAGAATAGAGACGTGACCGGTGTGTTCTGAGATAGAAATGATGTAGAAAATGTATTTCTTTGTATGGAGATCTTCAGTTCTATCATGTGTGCGTTGATGTGTTAAATGTGTGGTGAATGTAAGAGGTTTGGTGTGGACGTTGTGTCCGTCTGCAGCGGCTCTATTGTCTCCTGATCATCAGATAGCAGCAGTTACTGGATGAATGTGAAGACAATAGAGTGGATCTGTCATGAGGTGAACTATAATCCACTCGTCCCTTCACGCTTCACTTCAGTTCTGATGGATGACCTCATGACGTTACGCTTACATCACTGTGTGTGCTGTTTATACTAGAATTATGTGACAGTAGAGAAGTCAAACTGTGCACATGCGTGTTTGGAATACATGCGTAAGCACGCACACACACACACTTGTAGACATATTCATTTACACACTAATGCATTGCGTCAAACACTGATGCACACGTTTACACTTTTATATTTGAACTGTACAAACACAAACACATTATCTGATCGACTCAGTCCAGGACCAGACTTTAGAACCACAGCACTAACACACACATGTGTGTAAACGCTTATTATATAAATGAAGAGCTCTTTTCCAAAACGCATAAGTGCCAAATAAAAAAAAAAGAGTTTGTCATGCCATTCTTCTGTGTACTAAACCTGTTTTCTGCTCCATCAGTGTTTCATGTCAAATCTCTATATTTCCTTGTTTTAAATGTTCTGCAAGATGCAGTTTCTTTCCAAAACACTATAAACCTGAACCTATTCTTAGCTTAAATATGTCCTCTCAACCGATCAGAATTCAATCGTTAGTGGTATTTGTATGTGTTATTTCTAAATTATTTATTGTATGTGATGGAAAATATTGAAACATGAAATTTAAAATATTTATTTTATTTGACTATTTAGTTTGTTACTATTTATTTTATTTGGCTGTTATTTATTTCATGCATTTGCATTTATTTGATTTATATTAATTTATAGTATATAAATAGAGTCCCTGATGTCATATGTTTCATGTTCTCTTGTTTTGATGGTTTTTAAAAAGAAATGAACCAAAATTGTATTGAAAAAAGGATGGATTTGTTGCGTTTTGAGAAAAATTGAAATAAAAATTGAATTTATAATCAACAATATTGTTGTTTCATTTAACAAGCATTGTTTAACATGTTCAGACTGAGCCATCTGACCATTTTAACAGGATAAATTGAATATTAACAAAATGTATGAGTCTAGGTTAAAAAATGTCATTTTCATGAAAACTATTAAAATAGATTTATAGCGTTTTGGAAAAAAGCTCTTCAAATAGACACATGTCCACATGCACACACACATGCGTGCACACACTTATTATACAAACAGACTCATGTCCACATGCACACACACATGCGTGCACACACTTATTATACAAACAGACTCATGTCCACATGCACACACACACACATGCGTGTACACACTTATTATACAAACAGACACATGTCCACATGCACACACACATGCGTGCACACACTTATTATACAAACAGACACATGTCCACATGCACACACACATGCGTGCACACACTTATTATACAAACAGACTCATGTGCACATGCACACACACACATGCACACACACACACACAATGTATTTGCATCGAAGTAGTTGCAGGTTTGTGTGTGATGATGATGGATCCGGTCTGACATGTTAAAGGTGTTCTTATCTATTCTGTTTATGGAAGCATGTCTGTGCTGAGATGTTTGCATGCGTGGTTGTGTGCGTGCATGCGTGCAAATTGGCCAGTGTGTGTGCACGTGTGTCTATGTGTGCATATGTGTGTGTGTGCATAAGTGTGTGTGTGTGTGTGCATGTTGTGTTTGTTTGTGTGTGTATGCGTGTACATGCGCGTGTCTGTGTGCATGTGTATGCGTGTGTTTTATGCGTGTGTGTGCATGTGTGTGTGTGATGTGGATTAACAGTAAGTGGTATTAACACATGACAGGTTGTAATATTCATCTCTCTCAACATCATTTTGTGTGGAGAACACAGAACTGACGACTGACAGAACTCATCTTTTAACATGTTTGTTTGTGTTCACATCTGTGTGTTCACTTCTCTCAATCTCTCATATCTTAACCTCTATCAACTGGACTCAGACTCTGTTAGGCCTTGTTTCAGATGAGATGTCTGTTGAGAGCCGTCAGATGTTTGGATGCGGTGTTAACCTCAAAGTGTTATTAATACTCCAATGACTTCTCACGTGTATGTGAGGAATTATTTTCTGGTATAAAATGCCGTTGATGTCATGTCCCGCGGGGAGAATTAGGATAAATGAGAAGTAACCGATGGTGATTTAAGTGGGACGTCTGGTCACACGCAAAGTCCAAATGAATGACATTTATGCCCACCGCTCTGCCGTTTAACTACCAGAGAGTTTAGACGCTTCTTTTGTGTGCCTGTGAAATTGGCCAACGGTGGAGCTAATGACAGTAATATATGTTGTGTGGGAATCTCTCTCTCACTCCCTCTCACTCTCTCTCTCTCTCTCACTCCCTCTCACTCTCTCTCTCTCCTTCTCACTCTCTCTCTCTATCTCTCTCTCTCTCTATCTCTCTCTCTCCTTCTCACTCTCTCTCTCTCTATCTCTCTCTCTCTCTCTCTCTCTCTATCCCTCTCTCTCGTGTCTGTTGTTTGGCATATTGTATAAGAGAGGAGGAGAGAAGAGGTGGCGTTTGGGCGGGCGTGGGGATCATTTCCAGCCAAAGTCTGTATTAATGTGTGTTCTTGTGTTACAGGCGATTGTGACTTCCTGAAACCCTTCTCATCCTGCGGTTACACACAAGGCCGAGATGACGATCTGGACTGGGAACAGTTTGACACCAGTGAAAAACCTTCACTTGATCCGTGGATGCCACCAGGTAAGAGACACACGGCCAGTGAACCTTAAACACATCACATGACGTCTCATGAAGGTTCATCGTCAAACGTTTTCTTTCATCATCATGTGATCTGGTCTCATGATGAAACTCTTTCATTAGTTTAGCACACAAACATGTAAACACATGTGTTGAGGCCTGTAGTGTCTCCATCAGGGTGTGTTGTGAAGCGGCTGGTGGTGTGTGTTACTGTAAAAGTGATTTGAGCTCTGGGGATCATCAGTGACTCTATTCTTCTGCTAATGGACACTGAGACTAAAGCTTTGGCAATGACTTTCATATCAAAAGACTGAAATCTATTTTAATTAAAGTATTTCCTCTCGCTGTGACGTCCTGAAAGTCTTTAAAATGCTTCGGTCGTCTCGTGTCTGTCTGTAATGTTGCATTGATGGACTTAGATTTGATTTGAGATGAGAGCGTCTCACGACCCCTCACAACCTCAAGAATTACACTAATGGACAAACACTTTCTGTCCCGCTCATGACAAACACCATGTTTTCCTCTTTAATCTCACACACACACACACACAAACGCAGACACACACACACACACACACACACACACACACACACACACACACACACACACACAGACAGATAGATAACATCTCCCTGAAGTGACAGAAGCTGCTTTAGATAATGATGATGATGACGTGGATGATGTCAAACATTGTGTGTGTGTGTGTGTTGTGAGTGTGTGAATGAGAGTGTGTGTGTGAGTGTGTGTGTGTTGTGAGTGCCTTTCTCTTTAGGCTGGTCAGTGCATTAAATCTACACCATATTTATTATGATGGTTTTGCAGTTTCAATTAGTATTGATTTAATGACTCTGTAATGAAAATGAATAATTATTTGTTTTACATTTTGTCAAATACACGGACTTGACTTTTTCACCCGCTGTCTTGTACTTCTACCATTGTGTCATTTATGGATAAATATGAATATCATCAGAAGACTGACAGCAGATCTGTGTTTTCAGATACAGAACATGTGTGTGTGT
>CM017899.1:31555054-31567554 GCA_008369825.1 Triplophysa tibetana
TAGTGTGTTTTTATTGTAAGTGTGTTTTTATTGGCTTGACAAATGTATTGTGTTGTCAGAGTGTTTGATCAGGTGATCTGTGTACGAGAGTCATGAGCAGAGGATTGTGGGAGAATACTTGAGTGTTTCTCATTAATTTTCTTCTTTTTGTTGATCAGATGAATATTAATTTAGTCATATGTTTGACAGAATCAGATGTTCATACCGGCCTGTCAACGTGCGTGTGTGCGCTTGTGTGTGTTTTTGCTTGTGCGTGCGCGTGTGTATGCATGCATGTGCGTGTGTTCGTTTATGAGCGTGTGTGTATGCTTGTATGCGTGCGTGTACACATGCAAGTGTGCGTGTTTGTTTGTGTGTGTTTTTGCTTGTGCGCGCGTGCATGTGCACATGCGTGTGCGTGTGTTCGTTTGTGCGTGTGTGTGTATGCATGTGTGAGTGTGTGTATCCGTGCGTGTACACATGCAAGTGTGCGTGTTCGTTTGTGTGTGTGGTTACTTGTGTGTGTGTGTGTTCGCTTGTGCGAGTGTGTGCGTGCTTGTGTGTCTACATGTGTGTGTGTGTGCGTGTGTGTGCATTTTTGTGTGTGTGTGTGCGCATAAGTATGGCCTTGTATTGTAAAGTTGTTGCCTCGGCCGGGGACGATCTACTAAAGAAACAGTTGTATTCCTCAATAATGTCCTCACAAAGTCAGATTCTTCTTAAAGAAACCGGCTTCCATGGCAACATGAGGATGAGGATGTTTTATGCACTTGCGCAATAACTGATTTTTTGTGGATGTCAGATTGTGTGTTTTATGTGACAAAAGACACCAGACAGACGCAAACAACCACCTGCAAGTTATCTTTATAATCAAATACATGAATGAACTTTCTCTATCAGCTTCATCATCTCCACACGCACAGGATTGTGGGATATCACGGACATGTCGTATGAAGTTAAGTTTCGACGATGAAGGTGATGATGTTTTACACGAATCCATTTGCATATCAAATCTGATTTCATCTCTCAAGTCATTTCAAGGCTTTACTAATAAATCTGGAGTATTCCTCTCTGAAGATCAAAAGCGCTGAAGTTCATCCGTATTCCTAATGAATCCTCATCTGGAATGTTATTTGTTTCGCAGGCTCATTAACTGAATTAACTGTTCTCGGTACAGTAAGACTGCGTTTTATCTCCCGCGTGGATGGTAAACATCCGTCCTGACGCCGCGGGGTCGCGTGGAGAAGCGTTAAGGAACTCGAGCGTTTATTCTGTCATGTAGACTGAAGGATGCCGGAAATTAAATCAGAACTTCAATCCCATTAGCCGAAGATGAGATATCCCAAAGGAAGGGATTTTTCCATGATGCCACAACAAGCTAATTGAGTTTAGGCCATTCATGAGTTTGTGTGAAGTCACTTGTGTGTTTGTTCAGAGGGAAAGTCAAACAGGACGCCAGTCGCCCACTTACGTCATCACACAGAACAGAGAACAGGGCACAACCTGACACTTGTGTCCTTCTAGAAACAAGAGAGAGACCTTCACCGTTTCATCAGACACGCGCGACTGACCCCAAATTAACATCCGGTCTGTGTTTGGCTAGTCTCTTATAATAGAACTATTTATATTTGATTTAATTTATGTTTATATTCATTTGTATTAGTAAAATAAATGTATTAAATAAACGATTTGTTAAATTTGTTGTATGTTCATTTTATTAAATAAACAATTTGTTGAATGTGTCCTGTGGTTCGGTCGCATATAAAGAAAGCCTACGCTTCCTGATATCTAGCGGTTGAGTTTGGTATCGCAGTCTAATGTCAAACTATTGAAGGGACCAGTTTAGACAAGTAACGCTCTTCTCGGTTTATTTTTAATGTTATCAGAAATATTGTTTGTGAACGAGTACCGGAAGTTCAGTTTGGGGTCACAAAAGTTCGCATGCGCAGTAACGTTTCTTTGTTGTTAATCCCTTAAAATGAAACTGTGAGTTTAAAAAAATGTAAAAACAACTACTTTTTCACCAAACAACACGTCTGAATTCCTGTTGACGAGCAGCTGCTGCTCTTCTTACATCATACGATAACAGATTCAATATTAGTTTATTGATTATTGTTCCTTTCATCTACATTTGGAATACGAGTTTACAATAAGCTAACAATTTTTGTTCCCCGTACGTTTCCACTACGTTATTTTTTGGTTTCCAGAACGTTATCTTCCATTTTGGTTCTCGAGGAAAGTTTTCTTTACGAATATAGAAGGTAGTTCTGGTTGCTATAACGTTCTAGGAACTATGAAACTAACGTCATTGGAACGATCCCAGAACATTAGCACACAATATTTTTCTCGGGTCCGTTTGGCGTCCATGAGTTATGAGTTCATCCATGCTGTGTTCTATCCATCGTTTATCTAATTCTGTTTATTTTCTGGTTGCAAAAGAATAACCAAAAATATCCATCAGGGAATGTTATTCTCTGGTCATTTAGGAAAAAACCAGCCTGCCACATTCTGGGAACGTTATTTGCTGGTGGCAAAAACGAATGTAACCTGTAAAGAACGTTCTTGGTTCTCAAACCAAATCAGAACCAAAAGATAATGTTGGGAAAACGTTCTGTGTTTGCTGGGATAGACGTCACATGTATGAGACTCTATTCATACTATATATTATTTAATTGTTTAATTTCCTAGACAGAATCAGCTCAGTCTATCATCTCATCCTGTGTTAATAATGAAGCATTGAGAACACGATGAGCTGAAGTGTTTCTTTAAATGAAATGATTGCAGAGGAGCAGAGAGACGTCTCCGTCTGTTCCCCGGCCAATTAGCTTCCGGTTAAAGACGTCAGACAGCACGTATTCTTCTCCTGCGAACTTCACAAAGTTCTCCGGCGTTCATTCATTAGACAGACGGAAGAAAGTTTCTCCTCGCGGCCTATTGTGACTCTCAGACAAAAGAAGCCGCCGCTCAATCACGATTCTTTTCTCGCCGTCGTTTCTTGTCGACGCCACGGCTCCGGGAAATTGAGCTCGGCCGGGTTTTCTCGCGCGGCCCGCCGAACTCTCACAGCGAGAGCGTTTTTGATTGGTGGCAGAGTGTGAGAATAGCCTCGCGCGCGTTGACATTTGAGAGGCGCCGCCGGGCTGTGACCTCGCGCGGTTTTATTAGCAAATGAGACCTGGAGGCTTTGAGTTTAAAGAGCTGCCCCCTCGTTCCCATTTCAGACACATAATGATTTTCACAGGGTTCAGGACCTGAATGAGAGCAGAATAATGAGAGCCGGTCATTACTGGGAATGACAAAAGCCTCTTATACCGTCGCTCAGAGCAGAACGAGTTTAAATGCCCCCGACATGAAGACTGTGATGCTGCGCGAGGCGATCCAGCGTCACGGCGCGAGAGAAGATTCATAATGCACGCGCACGTTCAACATTACGGTTTTATCGAGACTTTTAACACGTGTTTGTGTAAAAATTAATGTATTTGAAGATTTTTTTTTTAATCATGTTTTTTTATCGTGTTATATCGTGTTTTTTAGCTACGTTTGTTAAATAAGTATGGCTTAAATCAAAACAAACTGCAGTTTGATTGATATTAACTGGAATGCATAATAAAAAAACATGATTTTATTATTATTATTACCAAAACTCTTCCTTCATATTTCTGTGCTTTGGCGCAAGGTTTTGTTTTAGTCGACTCAAATTAAAACTGAAAACGCGTCTGTTCTTTTAAATCAAATACGTTGACCTAAAAATTATTGAAATAAAAATTGCCTCAAAACTTAACCGAAATAAGTTTAAAGCACTACAATTATAATGATAAACAAAAATGAAACTAAAATATAAATGAACAAATCTTATATAGGAACATAAAAAATAAACAAATCAATTATAAAATGACAAAACATACTCTAAAATAGCTAAAACGTGAACCAAAATGGGCATAAAAATCTCTAAAAAATAAAAGCTCATTGAAAATGTTAATACAACTGAAACTATAATAAATCTGCTTTAAAGTTGTAATGAATTTTCATGATAATTAATATAAAGTTTATTGAATGTGTGTATCATGAGGATAAAATATATTTTATATTGTAAGTTGGTTGAAGCTGGAGTGATGGTGTTACTGGTGTATTTTTGAAGCAGCGCCGTCTGTGTGCTTATTAAAATCATGTGAGCGTTTGTAAGCAGCGGTCATAATAATGTTGTGATGTCCAGGACTCTTTTAATGAGCTCTGACGGCTCCAAGCCGTATCCCAGCATGCTCTAATGAAGCGTCAGGCTCATCAGCGGCGCTTCTGTGCAGGTAATGCTTCACCTTGTCCGAGCTGCGAGCTTCAGCTTTGAAATCCTGTGCCATTAGTGACTCTCTGATCTGTGCATTACATCAGCACGTTGTCATCACTGTATGTGCACACAGTGTGTGTTTGAGGAACCGGCTCGGATCCCGTGTGACACTGGACAAACATGGTTGAGAGAAGTCGTGTGTAATTCCACCCGTGACATCTGTGAGATCTGTGTTTACATGCAACAAAACAGCAGTGATTTCTCAAAGACAGTTCAGTCAAAAATCATGTGTTCATCCCCATCTCATGTCAAACCCGTGAGAGTTTCTTTCTTCTTCAGAACACAAAAGAAGAAATTTTGAAGAACAACACTGAACTCCATTGAAGAAAACAACATTTCTCTAAATATCTTCTACTGTGATTCATCGCAGAAAGACTCGCATACAGATTAACAAACACATGAGAGAGAATAAATGAAATTCGATTTTCTTATAGATTTATATATGATCTACTGCTGGAGATGATGATGGAGGAGAAATCAGCTTGATGTGTGTGAATGAGCACGCAAGAGTAAATGTCAGAGGACACGTGTAACATGTTGACATTTGACACAATTGGTGATGGAATATTGAAGACATTCTCAAGTGTGCTAATGCACAGATGCTCCTCATGTGAAGTGTTAATAAAGACATTCTCCTGCAGACCCCTGACAGCAGCCCAGCGCTCGGACCCTTCACCACACCGCAGGAGGAGATGGTGCGCGATGGATAATTGGGCTGAATGTGTTATGGTTAGGGAGGAAGAGAAGAACACTCACTGCACTGGTACTGCAGTAAAGAAAGAAACAGTCAATTATCATTTAGTGCTGGACTCATTACTACTGCAGACACACATGAGTGACAGATCCAGATCCTGTCAGTCTTTATCACACACGTGTGTGTGTGTGGTGTGTGTCTGTGCGTGTGCGTGCGTGTATGTGCGTGCGTCTGTCTGTGTCTCTGAGTGTGTGTTTGTCCGTGCGTGTGTGTGTTGTCTGTGTGCGTACACGTGTGTGCATGCGTGCCTGTCCGTGCGTGCGTGTGTGTCAGTGTGTGTGTGACCGTGTGTCTGTCCGTGTGTTTGTGTTTGTGTGTGTCCGTGCGTGTGTTGTCTGTGTGCGTACACGTTTGTGCCTGTGTGCATGCGTGCCTGCCTGTCCGTGTGTACGTGCATGTGTGTGTACGTGCGTGCGTGTGTGTCTGTCTGTGTGTGTGTGTGTGTCTGTGTTTTTGCTTTATTGTGTGATGTCAGGGCGGGGCAGAACACATGTGTGTAGAGAGTGTGTAGTGTTTACTGATGTGAGTACACACTTCATCATCAGCACGTGTTTGTTTATGTTGTGCGTGTTCATTGAGAATCATGTTGATATGATTTGTGATCTCTCAGTGAACAGGATGTGATGTCACGCTTCACATCTTCTGCAACACACATTAATACACATGATTGATGACATCAGTGATCCTGCGTGACGTGTTGTGTTGCTTTTAACATTCAGAATGACTTTCATTAATGTTTGATGTTGCACTCTGTGACTTTTACATTCTCTGTATGTCAAACACCTTACTGTGTGAGTCTGTAACTGCGTGCGTGTTTGTGCGTGTGCGCTGGTGCTATTGTGTGTGTGTGTTTGTGCGTGCATGCTTGTGTATAGGTGTGCTCATGTGTGTATGTGTAAGTGTGTGTGTGCTCATGTGTTTGTGTGTGTGCGTATGTTTGTGGGAGCGTTTGTGCGTTCGTGTGTGTGCGTGCGTGTGTTTAGGTGTGCTCATGTGTGTATGATTGTTTGTGTGTGTGCGTATGTGTGTGGGAGCGTTTGTGTGTGTTTGTGTGGGAGCGTTTGTGTGTGTGTGCGTGCGTGCGTGCGTGTGTTTAGGTGTGCTCATGTGTGTACGTGTAAGTGTGTGTGTGCTCATGTGTTTGTGTGGGATTGTTTGTGTGTGTGCGCGTGTGTGTGTGGGAGCGTTTGTGTGTGCGTGCGTGTGTGTGTTTGTGTGGGAGCGTTTGTGTGTGTGTGTGTGTGCATGCGTGTGTTTAGGTGTGCTCATGTGTGTATGTGTAAGTGTGTGTGTGTGTGCTCATGTGTTTGTGTGTGCATGCGTGTGCTTGTACAGCTCATGTGCTTGTGTGTGTGTGTGTGCTCATGTGTTTGTGTTTGTGCGTGTGTGTGTTTGTGTGGGAGCGTTTGTGTGTGTGTGCGTGCCCATGTGTGTGTGTGTGTGTGTTTGTGCGTGTGTGTGTGTTTGTGTGGGAGCGTTTGTGTGTGTGTGCGTGCTCATGTGTGTGTGTTGTGTTGTGACTGAAGCAGATATTCATTCATTATCAGTGTTCAAATGGATGAATCTGCTCATTTAATGAAGTCAATCTTTAATTCATTACTGTCACTTGTGTAATGTGTTGATAAACACACAAATGTGTTTGTGATAAACACTGCAGTGGATTGTGTGAAGACGAGACGGATATCAGACGAGATTGTGTGTTCATGAATCTGTATGAGACTCTTTGTCCAGTGAAACCCAAAAGAATATATTTTGAGAAATGTCTCAGTGGTTTTGTGCTCATACAGTGTTAGTCATAGGAGATCGTTTGATTATCAACATTCTTTGGTGTCCTGATGAAGAGAGAAACTCATGAGGGTTTGACATGACATGACATGAGGAGGAGAATTCATGCTTTAGGTGAACTGTCACTTTAAGGGCACACGTGTGTGTGTGAATGTATGAAATACATGTCTTTCTGTATGTTCAATATTTTCCTGATAATCGCACCCATCAGTTTGGATCGTTCAGCTCATCTGTGGCATTATGGGATGTCAAGGTGTTTGTTATGTTTTTGGTGTTGAGAGATGAAAACACACACACACAGACACACAACTACACAAGAGACAGGATGGATGTTGAGCGTGTGCTGTCTGACGTCTGTCACAGGTGCAGCGTTCATGATGGTGAACTCCACGAGCCGTTACGCTGGACAGAAAGCGCTACTCTTCACTCCTCAACTCAAAGAGAACGACACACACTGCGTCACGTTTCAGTATTATGTGTCGGGCAGAGAGGGGGGCAGTCCGGCCCACCTGAACATCTACATCAAAGAGAACAACAGTCCCATAGGTCTGCCTGTGTGGAACACGTCTGGACCCGTCAGCACAAACTGGAAACCAGTGGAGCTCGCCATCAGCACATACTGGCCAAACTTCTACCAGGTGAGAGAACACACGTCACATCTCTCTCTCTCTCTCTCTCTCTCTTTCTCTCTCTCTCACTCTCTCTCTCTCTCTCTCTCTCTCTCACTGTCTCTCTCTCTCTCACTCTCTCTCTGTCTCTCTCTGTCTCTCTCTCTCTCTCTCTCTCTCTCTGTCTCTCTCTGTCTCTCTCTTTCTCTCTCACTCTCTCTCTCTCTCTCTCTCTCTCTCTCTCTTTCTCTCTCACTCTCTCTCTCTCTCTCTCTCTCTCTCACTGTCTCTCTCTCTCTCACTCTCTCTCTGTCTCTCTCTGTCTCTCTCTCTCTCTCTCTCTCTCTCTGTCTCTCTCTGTCTCTCTCTCTCTCACTCTCTCTCTGTCTCTCTCTCACTCTCTCTCTCACTCTCTCTCTGTCTCTCTCTCACTCTCTCTCTCACTCTCTCTCTGTCTCTCTCTCACTCTCTCTCTCTCTTACAGAACTAATGGCAGTCTGACCTCCATTATAACAATGACATTATTTGGCTTCATTTTCACATCTACTGTGTGAGAGAGAGAGAGTGGCTGTGGATTCACACATGTCTGGTTATTAGTGAGCTGCTCTCTCGGCCGCTGATGTTAATTGGTAGAACGAGACCCGTGTGACCTCTCGCTGGGAATCTGTGCTTTGCTAGATTATTTCATTAGAGCAGCTGTAGAGACTCGAGTAGAGAGGTTAGAAAGAGATCCGGATGAGACTCTAACTGAACACGTGTCTCACACACACACACACACACACACACACACACACAGACACACTCACACACACACACACACACACACACACACACACACAGACACACTCACACACACACATACACACACACACACACAGACACACTCACACACACGCACACACTCACACACACTCACACACACACGCACTCACACACACACACACACACACACACACACACACACAGACACACTCACACACACACACACACACACACACACACACAGACACACTCACGCACACGCACACACTCACACACACACACACACACACACACAGACACACTCACACACACATACAGACACACTCACGCACACACACACACACACACACACGCACACACACGCACACACACACACACACACACACTCACACACACACACACTCACAAACACACAAACACACACACACACAGACACACTCACACAAACGCACACACTCACACACACTCACACACACACAAACACACACACTCTCGCCTCGCTTCAGTTCAGTGTTCTGTACAGAGTTTTTAGTATGTTACTGTTGATCTGTGTCAGTCACTCATTCATGTAGAAGTCTCAGCTCTGAGGTCAGTTTGCCTTTCGGTCTCTTACTCTTTTGGAACAGATCATTCAGGCCGTGTTCAAGAAAAATCTGATTAAAAATCCCGCTGGCAGCGTTTGGTTACAAAAAGCAGCTGAACGCCATGACTCCGGAGGCAGCGTGTGTGTGCATGAAGGCAGCCCAGAGAAAACAGCAGCGTAACAGAAGTCTATTTGAATTATAATCAGAGAGAATTTTTGCGATTAACTAATCACATATTTATAGACTACAATACTCATTTCTCGATAAGATGCAATCAGAAGTTGTCCAAAGGAAAAATTAAACTTAGATTTATACAAAACTATACTCCAACGGGCTTGTGCCTTCTCGACCAAACACGTTCCTTGCATGTTGTCATGGAAACCACAGGTCTCTGGCATTGGTTAGCTGTGACAAAGCGTGTGACAGAAGCTGTGACAAAGGGCGTTTGACGTAGGGCGTTTTTTTCCAGAATTTTTTATAAGACGCTATGGGCTGCAGAAAAAGACGCCGGCGCTCAGGAAGTTTATTGAAAACACTTGTTTTCTCCGTAGGATTATTATGTAAAACACACGCTAGCAGCTTGAAAAAAGAATTCAAGTGTGAACGCGGCCTTAGTCATCAGGCCCTATTTTAACGGGCCCCTCTTTCGCTAGTTTATAGACGGGTAAAACGGTCGGAGCACCCTGCGTAAGCTCCAAAAGGGTTCTCACAATGTGTCGTGTGTGTGTTTTGGATGTAACGTGAAATCAAGCAGCAAGAATCACATCTCTCATTCCCTTTAAAAGCCTGTTGCACATGCACCACGACGCATTCGCTTTTTGCAAACCGTTTGTGTGCTGCAGCGCATCCCTGTGTGTGTAGTGAGCAGAATGCACTCGCGGTCTATAGGCTCAAATTACTGACGTGCTCTTTAAATAACAACAACAAAACATGTGCTCAGTCGCCTCAAAATAGAAACGCACCAACAATGCGCCGGAACACACCTCGTTTTCACACCAGCACGGCCATGGGCGCATTCATGAGCGCAAGCGCATTTGCTATTTTAACGATATGCTGCAGGATGTGAAAATGAAAAGTGCGTCGAGCTGAAACTAACAAAAAATGTCTTCTTGTTCTGGTGAACACAGAGAAAGATATTTTGAAGAATGCTTGTGACCAAACAGTTCTTGGACCCCCATAGTAGAAACATTACTTTTGACACGTTTTTGGTTCTGTTCAACACAAAAGAAGATATTTAGAAAAATGTTTGAATCAAACAGTTCTGGGGCACCATTGACTGCCATTACTGTATGTTAGATGATGGGGTCCCAGAAGTGTTTGGCATCTTCCTTTGTGTTCATCAGAACAAAGACACTTTGGAACCAACTTGGAACAACTCCAGGGTGAGAAAATCATGACGGAATTGATTTAGTTTGGGGTGAAGTGTCCCGTTCAAGCAGCTGTCACATACACACGTTGTGTTTGAGATGTTGTGCTGGTATTCTGACTCCGGGTGTGGTTCATCACAGACAGCTGGAGATGCTCATGTGTTGCGTCTTTCTGATCTTATATCTGCATTTAGAAAACGTGTGGTCTCAAATGTTGCTCGGTCAGTGTGACGGATGTGAATCTTTCATTTCCAGAGATCTGATGAGTGAAAATAGAACATTTGAGAAAAGATATTATCAGATCTACGAGAGGAACGGATGAAAATCAAAAGTCTCGTCTCATAGTCTTGAGTATTTTTGTGGAGGCTCCATCAATAACCGCTTGTTTGCTTCAGATATTAGCATCTCTATTGTTGTTTGGCCGCGACCCCGTGAAGCCGGCTGTCCGGTTGAATTGTTGGCTGTTTAAAGCCGGTCGAGCGCAGACACCTCACTGATTTACAGCCTCTAGAAACACTTTCATTGGACGGCCAGCCCTTTCACCAGGCCAACCCTTGAAGCCTGCTCGCCTGGTCCAACAAGTTAGCTCATATAAGGGAAGATAAATGGAGTTTTAATCAGCAGTAATGAAGAACGGAGCTTTAGAGTTTTCCTCCGGCCGTCGTCGCTTAAAATCTGTGGGGTCCTGAGGGTGGATGTGTGGGACACTTTGAGATGCCGTCCATTCATCACGGTGGTTATGAGCTTTCTCTTTTCTCCACAGATCGTCTTTGAAGTGGTGACCTCAGGCCAGCGAGGCTTGCTCGCCATCAAGGACGTGGTCCTCCAGGGCCATCAGTGCAGTAAGATCACTCTCATCGTCCTCCTCACTTTCTTTCTTTCTTTCTCTCTCAGGAATTTTTTCTCTCTTAGCAAACTGAAAAATCACTCACATTTTGCAAACTTCAATGTCTGAAAAGGTTTGATTTTGGTCATTTAGTTTCTGGAAATCCTCAATATTTAGTGTCATGCATACAAGTTTACCCAGATAAGCATTATTTTGTGTAACGCAACGAAAATGACTGCGCTGCAAAAAATGACATTCTTTCAAGGTGTTTTTGTCTTGTTTTGTAGGACAAATATCTGAACGTTGTTAAATCAAGATGCACTTTCTTGACAAGAAACGTCACGCAAGACGTTGAGTCTGGTTTTAAGGAGAAAAATATAAGAATGAAGAAAGTTTATGGTAAATCAAGCAAAAAGATCTGCCAACGGGGTGAGAAAAATAAGGTACCTGAGAAAAATGTCAAAGTTAAATCAAGTTTATTTTTCTCACCCTGTTGGCAGATCTTTTTGCTTGTTTTTACCATAAACTTTCTTCATTCTTATATTATTTTTCATAAAACAAGAATAAATATCTTGTAGCAGTGTTGGGTGTAACTAGTTACTAAGTAGTGAGTTACTGTAATTTAATGAATTTTTCCTCGAAAAAGAAAAGTAAGGGATTACTCTTATTTTTCTGTAATTTAATTAGTTATTTCTGATGTAATTAAACTAAATACTCTGTGTAATATATGTGTGCGTAATAGTGGAATTGTCATCAAAATTCTGTTAATAATACTACTTTATATATCATTTATTTGAATGAATATGAGGATTTCATGTCTGTCCTTGAATCACTGAACTACTGAGTATTGATGTAGGATATAGAAAGTCATTAGTAATAAAGTCATTAAACACCTTTTTGGAGAGATTCACTTCTACTGTAATATAATAACACTATTGAAAATGTAACTTGTAACTAGTAACTCATTACTCAGAGTGACTCGCCAGACACTGGTCTTAGATCACTTTTCTTGTCATTTCTTGTATATTGATTTAAGAAGTTTTAGATATTTTTAATAAAAACAAGACAAAAATGCTGAGCAAGAATGTTTTTTTATTTCATGTTTTTGTACGTAACTTCACACATGTGGATGCATGTGCAAATTGACAAACTTGTAAGTAGTCATATTATGTTTTTTTTCTTATTTCTTTCTCCAGACATGAAATGATCAAAAGGAAAATGTTTGTTGACACAGAATACACTTTTTTACACTTTATTATTCAACAAGTTGGTTTTATTCAGGAAAGTGAAGCGAGAGGTCAAGAGAATCCGTGTATCATTCGTTCTTTTCATATTCAATTGAGATTCCAAAATCGGAAAATTAAAAACGGTTTGTTATTTAGTTATTCGTTTATAAATGTAATACCAAAAAACAAATAACGGGTCATTTTTCGTACTTTTGATTTAATACTCAGATCAAAAATAGGAAATGAAATAAAGGGGGCACGACCGAT
>CM017899.1:31572554-31593102 GCA_008369825.1 Triplophysa tibetana
TGTTATGAAAATAGCTGAGGAATGCTCGGTTGATGATACAGATGGGTTATCTCAGTACACAGATGACTGTATGAAAGATGATGGACATTGGTCTGAAGGGTCAGAAATGTCAAAAGCAGAGACAGAGGATTTGTACACTGTGGCGCAAATTAATGCTTTTCTGGATAAAACAAAAGGCAAAAGCATAGAAGTGAGTGAATTTTTCCCAGACTCTGATAAGTTTATCTCTTCTGTAATGTGGGCAAGGAAAAATTGCAGTAATGCTGAGTTATCAGAACAGAAACGGTTTAGGTTAAAAAAACATATAACTGAGATTCGGAAAAAAAAGTTTAAGACAGGAAAAGGGAAACAAAAAAGAGGAAAATACAACTAATCATTATGGCTAATACACATCTCTCTCTGACTGTTTTTTTTCTAACTCTTTTCTTTCTTATGGAAACTCTACATGTGGGATCCCTAAATGTAAATGGGATGAGGGATAAGAGGAAAGCTGCTACAGTGATTGAATTCATTAAACTAAAGAAATTAGATGTTATCTTCTTACAAGAGACGCACAGTGATGTAAATAATGAGGTTGACTGGCGATTGTGGTGGAGGAATGAATGTGTGTTCACACATGGCACTAACTTGAGTGCAGGAACTGCTATTCTTTTCTCTCCCTCCATAAAAGTAAAAATTTTGGAAAAAAGTGAAATTGAACCAGGAAGATGTTTAGCGGTCAAGGTTGATTTAAATGGTCTTGTCTTCATGTTTGTAAGTGTATATGCACCAAATATAAGAGCTGAGAGAATACTTTTTTTTAATAAATTGAAAGGGTTTTTAGGGAAGCAGCAAAGTAATAGTTTTACTATCGTAGCTGGGGACTGGAACTGTACAATTCATGCGTTGCTTGATAGAAATGGAGAAGAACCCCACTTTCAGTCATCTACAGTACTTGATAATGTTATTAAAACCTCTAATCTTACTGATATATGGAGAGAAAATAATCCCTCTGTGAAACAATACACATGGGTAAAGGTTAGTGAAGGAAGGATTTCAGCAGCACGACTAGATAGAATATACATATCAAATAGTATGGAAAGTAGAATTACTCACACAGCCATTGTCCCTACATCCTTCACTGATCACAAACTAATCACTATTGATTGTAGCTTGAATTCTAAGAAAAACAGAAGTGCTTATTGGCATTTTAATGTCAGATTGCTACAAGACAAGGTTTTTTGTGAATCCTTTAATTTCTTTTGGGAGACATGGAAAAAAGAGAAAATAAGATTTGATAATATTATTCTTTGGTGGGAAGTTGGAAAAGCTCATATAAGAGAATTTTGTCAGCAGTACACATCTCACTCTAATGGTTATTTGAAATGGTCTCTGGAATGGCTTGAAAAGGAAATCCTTGCCATTGAAAAAAACATGATAGGAGATCTTTCTTCCAATGTACATGAGTGGTCTGAGAAGAAATTAAAACTGAGTTCTATTTTAAATGAAAATGTCAAAAGATCTCTTGTGAGAAATAACTTTGTATCTATAAAAGATATGGACAGTCCCACCTCTTTTTTTTTCAATCTGGAACGCAAGAGTGTACAAGTTAACCAAATGTACAACCTGAAGAATGACAATGGACAAAGTACATCTGAACCTGTGGAAATGCGCAGACTAGCAGTGAAGTTTTACTCACAATTATACTCACCGGAGGACATAGACATCCCGACACAAAATAGATTCCTACAAGATCTCCCATGTTTAAACGAAGAAGATAAACAAACATTGGACTCTGGACTTACTTTTGCGGAATTAAGTGATGCCGTAACGGATCTTTCGTCGGGTCGTACCCCAGGCATAGATGGACTTCCTGGTGAATTTTATAAACATTTCTGGACAACATTTGGATCTGATTTATTTGAGGTGCTTAAGGAATGTAATCGCACTGGTTTTCTACCTAAGAGCTGCCAACGGGCTGTCTTAACATTGCTTCCGAAGAAAGGTGATCTTACCCTGTTAAAGAATTGGAGACCTTTGGCTATTCTATGTACTGAATATAAACTTTTCTCAAAGTGCCTTGCCAACAGATTGAACAAAATATTGTTCAAAATTATACACAAAGATCAATCATACTGTATAAAAAACAGATGTATTGCTGATAACTTGCATTTGGTACGTGATGTCATTGATTATGCAATGTGTAATAATATTGATATAGGAATACTGTCACTTGATCAGGAGAAAGCGTTTGATCGTGTAGATCACCAATATCTTTTTAAAGTATTAGAAGCTTTTGGGTTTGGAGAGAATTTCAGGAAAATGATAAAGTTGTTGTACAATAATGCAACATGCATGGTAAAGGTAGCAGGAGGCCTAAGTGTCCCTGTTATGGTACAGAGGGGTATCAGACAAGGATGCCCAATTTCTGGTCAGCTTTATACCTTAGCTATAGAACCTCTTCTATGTAAACTAAGAGAGAATTTAATAGGTTTACAGGTACAAGGTGCTAGTTTGAATGATTATGTAAAAATTTCAGCTTATGCTGATGATATTACTGTTGTTTTAAGGGATGATAAAGATGTTCAGGTTTTAAAAGAGATTTTATTAAGTTATGGTAAAGCTTCATCTGCAAAAGTAAACTGGGCAAAAAGTGATGCACTGTGGTGTGGTCTAGACCACAACACTCCAGTTCTCCCAAGTGATTTAAAATGGGGAAAATCTGGGTTAAAGTATTTGGGGGTGTTTTTAGGAAGGGAGGATTACAAGAGGCAGAATTGGGAGGGCCTGGTGGAGAAGGTGTGTGCTCGGTTGTCTTGCTGGCATTGGCTGCTACCACAGTTATCCTATAGGGGGAGAGTCATGGTATGCAACAACCTTGCTGCCTCAACACTATGGCATAAAATGAACATTCTGGAACCTCCTGAAGACTTGGTTGAAAAAATCCAAAAACACTTAATAGATTTTTTTTGGTCCGGTAACCACTGGATAAAAGCATCAGCTCTGTTTCTGCTCAGACAAGAAGGTGGACAAGGACTGGTGGACATAAAAAGCAGAATTAAGACATTCAGACTACAGACAGTAAAAAGATTCCTCTACGGAGTGGATGTAAGCTGGTCTGGAGTAACGTGTGCCCTCCTTAGAAGAGCAGGAGGGATGGGACTGGATAAACATCTGTTTCTCCTGGACAATAAAACTGCTGATTTGACTGGACTAACTTCTTTTTACCAGTCAGTGTTCAAAGCCTGGAGGACTTTCAATATCGTAAGAGACATCACGGACGAGGGAGGTATCTGGTCAAGGGAGGAACCCCTGATGCACAATCCTATAGTGGACTCAGCGATTTTAGAATCACCATCGATGAGGAATCTTCTGAAGGCTGCAGGAGTTGTAAAGATTGGACATTTAATGACATCAGATGGATGGATGTCTCCTGAAATGCTAGCCTCCAAGATTGGAATAAGATCAATTCGTCTGATACTAAGACTGTTAAATGAAATTCTTGAGGGTCTTTCAACTGAATTTAAATGCAGTCTGGAAACAACTAATGAAGACATGGATTTAATTTTCCCTGAATTAAGAATATTTCCAGCTGTGGGTACTTTTGAAGAAGAGGAGGGGTCTTTGTTGACCTTCAAGACACCTGAACTGGGCCGTTTCAGTAAAACTGACAAGAAAGCACTGTACGTCACATGTGTAAAAGTGTCACACTCTCTCTCTTTAGGAAGAGTTAAAGAGTCAAAATGGCAAGAGCTATTCGGATCAGGCTCTTCCCCGAAGGGTTGCTGGAGGGCCTTGTACAAGCCTCCCATTGAAAAAAGGTCTGGAGACCTTCAGTGGAGAGTTGTGCATGGGTTAATAGCTACGAACAGATACAGAGCACACCTCGATCCCCAGGTTCAGGAGGGATGTCCCTTCTGTGGGATGACTGAAACTGTATTTCATTTATTTTTTCAATGTGTAAGGCTTGTGCCTTTATTTTCTCTATTAGAAGAATGGTGTACAGTTTTGGGAGAAGTGTTTTCTCCTATGTTATTTATCTATGGGCCAAAGTATAGCAGAAATAGAAAGCAGATCCATGTTTTGCTTAATTTTTTGTTTGGGCAAGCAAAAATGGGAATATGGATTTCACGCAAAAGCAAAATAAAGAATGTAGGGTCTACTGATGCAATGTTAATCTTAAAAGGGCTAATTAAAATTAGATTAAAAGTGGAACATGCATACTATAGCTTGGTTAAAGACCTGGAGACTTTCAATTACATTTGGGGAGTAAACCAGTGCATATGTGAATCTGATTTTGATGGTGCTTTGCAAATTTACATTTAATTGTGATATTGTCTTTGTTTTTTTGTGCTCTTTATTATTGTAAATATTTTTTTTAATTTATGTAAGGCTTAGTTAAACCTCGAATATTTTGTAATAAAGGGGGTTAAAAGTCAAAAAAGTCTCTCTCTCTCTATCTCTCCTCTCTTTCTCTCTATCTCTTCTCTCTTTCTCTCTCTCTCTCTCTCTCTCTCTCTATTTCAATGTAAGTGTGCTTTATGGGCATGACAAAATATTCATTCTTGTTGCCAAAGCATTTGCAGTATTAATAAAATAAAGCGTGACAATGTTTTGCAGCTTAAAGTGGTTAATAATATATGTTTATATATAAAACAGAAATAAAGTAATATTTAACCTGTTAACCGTCGGAGCTCTTGTTGGAACTAAAATGGTTTATTGTTAAAAATAAATAAAAAAAGTTCATGTTTACTTCGATTAAAAAATACATTTAAAAAATATGGGTGGCAGAAGGATAACAAAAAATCTAAGCACACTCTTTATAAAAAAGAATCAATAACACTCCCTATATAAATTATTTCAAAAAACATCTAAGAAATGTGTATTCTATATATTCTAATATTGACGCAAACTTAGGTGTCCCGTATACGGAACAGGTGACAGTTAACAAAGATTTGCATTTCAAAAATATACATTTAAGTCGCAGAATAAAGTAACATACAGTCATATGATGTTAGGAACATGTGTTGGGAACATTAGGTCATGGCAGATTCATTGTTTTCTCTTGAATATAAAGCACTATTAAGATCTCTCACACATGTGTGTCCTCTTGTGTTTGTTTGTGTGTGCAGGGTATTGGTGGTCGTGAAGCTCCTATGAAGTCGACGAAGCCGTGGAACAACCAGAGATTCATCGGCATGTTTGATGTGGTCAACACAACTAAACACGATTCAGGACGCTACAGATGCATCGTTCACTCCAACCGCGGTGTAGGAGTGTCTAACTATGGAGAACTGACCATCAAACGTGAGTACACAAACACACACCGTCACACAAACACACTGTCAAATGCACACACATCAGTGTGTCACTAACTTTTTTAGATCCTCACGTGTCAGAAGTTCTTGTATTGGTGAGGATCTCACAACACCTGATTCATACTGTGAAGGACGTTGTGTGACGTCAGGATGACCTGTTCCCTTCATCTTCTTGTGATCCGAGCGGATGTTGTGTGTGTGTTTTATGCTAATGTTCTGCTCTCTCTTTGTTTTGATGGGCACGGCGTACGTTTTAAGAGTCGCCCTTGACCGCCGGTCTGTTTTTAGGAGAAGGATTGAATTGATGTACAGTACGCTGTCACCCGCGGCCCTTCAGCGCTCATTTGATATAAATTTATCTCCCCGGCGAGATGTTAATCCTGAATTGTTCTATCTTCAGAGAGTCGGGTAATGGCCTTCAATATTTCATCAGCCCAATGTTGGCTCGCTCTCTTTGTCTCTCTCTCGCCGAGCGGACCTTTGAATTTACGGCCCTGTAGTTTTTGCCCGACAGGTTTATGTGATTGATGCATTTAATCCCGCCTGTCTCAACTGAGAGCTGTCAATCACACTCAGTCGCTCCGCCCAGAGGCCGGACAGAACTCATTCTGAGCCCTTTGATGGTGTAACATTTTATGGCTCTTTTATCGCTCAAGAGATTTTTTCTCAAGAATGTCTTAAATTCTTCAGGATATATATAAAAGACACAAATGAGCTGTCAGATGAACACAGATGATTTGATTTTCGATGAGATTCTGATGTGAAACGTTTGAGCTCATGTGGAGTTTGGTAAATCTAAGATTGAGACAGCGTTGTGATCGATCCTGGAACTTGAGTGTAGGGGTCGAGTGACGGTTACAGGATACAATATAGCTACAAGCAGCGACACGCGGGGCCAAGCCGCGTGTCACAATTTTCTGCCAACATATCCAAAGTTATGAGCAAAAATTGCTATTTTTTAAAATTTTCTGTTCCCATATTTGGCACGGATCCCCAGTCCGAGGTGCCAATGAAGTGTAGCGAGTTTCGTACCAATAACTGGAAGAATAGCCGAGATACAGCCTCATGTTTGGCTCCTTTAGGTCTGTACCAAATACCAAAAACTTTAATTTAAGAATTTAAGACATTCTTGAGCCGTACCAAATACCATTTTCTGAGCTTCAAAGCTTCGGCAGTAATCAACACCAAATATTTGAAAGGCAACTCTAACAAAGGCGGGAATCTCTGTGTGTCTGTTTGCATTTTTATTATGTTGAGAACCCTTCATTTAATCAACTTGCATGGCGGAGTGTGTGTAGCTGCGGAACCAAGAGAGTCGCATCTTGTCGCCATATGGACACGTGAGTCCCGACACGTTGACAATTTATAAACCTTTAATAAACCACAGAACTGTGCCAGCAGGAAGCGGCACTCCTCACACTATGTTTATATGCTCCGAGAACGGACACTGCACTGGTGCTACAAAACACACAGGTTTGAAGATTAATACTTGAATAATTTTTACATTTTTCTAACAAACAAATCACTCCCAAATCAGAAATTATCAGTACAGTAAGTAGACAACTGATACGATAAATAAAAAGAACGAAAAATATGTTCAATGAACTGTAATAAATAAAGGACATGATAGCATGCTTTCAAAACCAGCCTTCACATTCAACTAAATGAACGGGTCTCATATCCATAGCGATGAACTCCACAACGGCATCTGTTATCTCTCTCTTTCTTTTCTCCGTTATCGGTTTTCAGAATTGTAGGATTTGCTGTGAAGTTTTTGGTGTGGTTGAGCATGTAGAAGTTTATGGCTGCAATTCCTGGGGATGTGCCTATAGACAAATTATTATAAGGCTGGGCTAAAGGTCGTGTTTTTTTTTTTTTTGCATGGTAAGTGTTTTTACCCGCATGTATTTTCCGATCAAACTAAGTTTTTATTATGTGTAAAATTACTGATTAACATGGCGGATAAAAAAAAAATCGCAAATTTTCTAGACTGCCTTTGTCTTGTCCTCACTCAATTTAAAGTGCTCCCACACAGCTGAGGTGTCAGGCATTTTGTTGAATGACAAGAACTGAATGATGTTCATGACGTTCACTCATGGGCGATTCATATTAAAGCACGAACGAGAACAGTTTTGCGGGGGATGCCACGTGTTGAAAAAATGTAATAAAAATTTGAATCTCAGAATTGAATATCAAATGGTAACCCATCGAACGAATATTCAATTATTCTAGTACAGCCCTAGGGTCAACTTTGAAGAGTTTGTGTTTAATGGACGTCATGACTTTTGAACAACGGCGAAAATCACAATTCATCTGTTTTACGTTTGTGCGGCTCAGTCCAAAGATCATGTGAGACAATGTTCATAACAATCGATCACAATTTCTAGGACAAGAAAAGAAACAGAGCAATACTGTACTTTCTGAGATGTCTGCTACTGTCATAGTCTTAATGTAACACATGGCATGTGATGAGCGTGAAGAGTGGACGCCATGTGCCGACATAACTTCTGTACATCAATGGGTTCAATAGTGACAGCTGTTTGAAAAGTGTATTTTTGAACTACTGATGGCGCTATAGAGTAAGAGCTAGAGACCCCATACTGGGTCACATGACTAATGAGGACCACCACTAGAAGTGTGCCAAATTTCATCATTTTCCTACTTGAAGTTCATAGGGCTGCCATAGACTCCCAGTGGAGAAGAAGAAGAAGAGTGTGTGTGTGTGTGTGTGAGTGTGTGAGTGAGTGTGTGTGTGTGTGTGAGTGAGTGAGTGTGTGTGTGAGTGAGTGAGTGTGTGAGTGTGTGAGTGTGTGAGTGTGTGTGTGTGTGTGTGTGTGTGTGAGTGTGTGAGTGAGTGTGTGAGTGTGTGTGCAGGCAGGTGTGTTACTGAAATGGGTCACAGCTGTCCTACAATCATGCGACACACACATCTACATTAATCACACTTTCTTGTAGAATCACACACGTCTCTAAATAGCCTGGACAACAGTTAACACACAAACATATACACACACACACACATACACATACAGTATACTGTATATAACAGCTGTTATATCCCTTGCACACAAACACACACACTGTCAGTATCTGCTGTGGTCCGTGAGGTTGGGGCTCTGTTGAGTTGTCTGTTGATGTACTTTAACCTCTCTCTCTCTCTCTCTCTCTCCACACACACACACACACACACACACACACACTAGTGTGTGGTCTACAGCAGCTTACAGCGTCTGGCAAGCGTTTATTAACATGACGGCTGGCGTGTTTCTGCTGCTAATCTCACGTTAAGCCCTTCAGAGTCTTTGTGTCTCTGGTCTGTGTTGTGTTTAAACACTCTTGAGTCTTTACATTCAAGCGTTTACACACAGACTTTGATCTTTCAAAGCTCAGGAGACCTGACATGTTCAGATTGAGCTCAAACGTGTCTCGAGAAACAAATCAAATATGGAATATTAAGATGTTTTTGTGTAAAAACAGACAGAAATGAGACCGCTGTAACATGAACGTGGATCACATGGCTCGGATCATTTGGCCTTATATTGAGATCTCTGACTTTGTTCTGGAGATAAATCAGAGTCTGAGAGAAGATGTATTTGAGAGCTCTGAAGGAGAGACACGTCTGAGCTGGGTCTCCATCAGCTCTCATTGAGTCTCATTTCAGTCCTGAAGGAGATGTTGTGTGTTAAAGCTCAAGTGTGTGAGGTCTTAAAGGCTTGATGTGTGGTGTGTCATGATGCTGTTAAACGGTGTTTCCGCTGGATTTGATGAAGGCAGGATGTGTGACGGATGTCTCCATAAAGCTCAGCTTCACACCGCTACATTAAACGCCCTGTTAGTGTCCGGATCTCTCGCCCGCGGGGTCACGCCTGAGTGAAGACGTCGCTCTGAAGATGAATGAGACGTCTGTGAGAGCTGCGGGAGACCTGTGGAGTATTTCTCCTCACACACACACAATACAGAGACACACACACACACACACACACAGAGACGCACAGAATACAGAGACACACACACACAGAGACGCACACAATACAGAGACACACACAATACAGAGACGCACACAATACAGAGACACACACACACAGAGACACACACAATACAGAGACACACACACAGAGACACACACACAGAGACACACACACAGAGACGCACACAATACAGAGACACACACACACAATACAGAGACACACACACACAGAGACACACACAATACAGAGACACACACACAGAGACACACACACAGAGACACACACACAGAGACACACACAATACAAAGACACACGCGCACACACACAGACACACACACAAACACACACAATGAGACACACATAGAGACACACACACTGATAGAGACACACACACACACACACACACACACAGGGATATACACAAAGAGTCACACACATGCAAGGAGACACACACACAGAGACACGGATGTGACCTTTGACCTTGATGCCCCCTAAAAGACACTTCTGTACCCACTCCTCCATAAAGACCTGTGGCTGTAAACGTCTCAAATGTGTTAATGCTCATTGGTTTCCTCTCATAGTTCAGGAGAAGTGATCAGTTTAAATCTAATCTCAGGGTGTCTGATTTAAGCCTTAATTTAGTCTCAGACATTTCTCAGGAGATTTAAAGAGAATCAATGTGTGACTGTGGAGACACGTGAAGAGTCTGGAGGTGTAAATGAATGTGAAATTATTTGAGTAAATGTGATGAAGCTCAGATCCTTCAGTCTCATTAAAGTGACGTCGTCAGATCGTAGCGTGTCTGTAATTATCAGTGTGCTTTTATTCTCACTGGAGTTCAGTCATCGTTCGGTCATTGATGGAGACCAGTGTCCTTGAGAGGTGAAAGGTCAGCGTGTGAATGCAGCTCTTTTTCATGAAGACAATGAAGAGTGAGGTGAAGGGTCAGTCTCCTGCATGTCCGTCTGTCCGTCTGATCAAGAGGATGTTGTTTGGGATCAATGAGTTGATTTGAGGTGACTTGTAATTGTCAGTCGGGTGTTGGGGGATTATGGGTATTTAGAGGTTCAGTTCTCTGGGGTCACGGCGGGTTGACCGTCTGAGACCTGTAGATCTGAATCTCTGGAGGACACACATGTGAGATTACTGCCGTCTTTTCTGTCAGATTTCCTCTCATTTAATCTCTTTTTGGAAGAATCAGTTAAGAGAATAAAAGCACTCGGGTGTCTGAGAGAGATGACAGTTATGATCTCAGACGCCATGTGTTTAGTTACCCAAACGTAGTGGCGCAAACGGGGTATGATGTCAATCTCTGTAACAGCTAGATGGTTCCAGAGCTGCACGTTAGGTCAATCAAAACGTGACTTAAATGTTATTCTTAATTGTTTAGGTATAAAATGAACCCTAGTTTAATATTTTCATTTGTTCAAGTGTGTTAACGGAGTTATTATTTTTTATTTCTTATAGTGTACAGTTATGTTTTGGCCTATATCTCATTTTAATTATTTGCACAAGGGCCCCCCACACGTTTGCTCAGGGCCCCTAGACGTCTAGGATGGGCACTGATGTTAACTATTGTGACACAGAAATCACACAACCAGTTCACTTTTGAATTGAATCTTTATAATTGATCATTTATCGAAGGTTTACTCTTTCTCTCAGAGCCTCCGGTTCCCATCGCTCCTCCTCAGTTGATGGCGGTGGGTGCCACGTATCTCTGGATTCAACTCAACGCCAACTCAATCAACGGAGACGGACCCATCGTTAACCGCGAGGTGGAGTACCGCACGGTCTCGGGAACAATGTACGACCTCCAGCCCGTGGATAAAACCTCACACAAAATCGGTCATCTGGACCCCGACGCCGAATACGAGATCAGCGTTCTGTTGACGCGACCCGGCGAGGGAGGAACAGGAGCTCCTGGACCTCCGCTGAGAGCCCGAACCAAATGTGCAGGTCAGTTTGATCCTTCATCTCGTGCACTAATAACAGCTCTACAATCATCGTCTGTTTCAAATCACTGCTGGACATCACACACGTGTTCAGTGTAGCATCACTAGACTCCTCCCTCTCGCAGTGAATTGTGGGTAAAGACGTTTATCGACGTTCATACCCAAGTGATATTCACTGGCTGTGCAGTTGGATCGTTGAATCAGCGAATACTGTACACCGTGAGTTCGCCAACATGAACGACTCTCACACAAATGACTCATTTGAATCGATTCATTTCAGTCACTAGTGAATATAAGAGATCACTGAATCATTTAAAGTCAACCACAGAGAATGCAAGATGTGATGAGCTTTGATCATTTAGTGAGAATGCTTATATTCAGTAGGCTAGTGTGGGCTGAAAGGCTAGTTGAAAATGATAAAACAATTCTATTTGGTTGAATAAAAGTAATGTTTTACATAATTTAATAATTGTCCTTTTCATCTAATGTTATTAGAACTTTTAATATGTCATAGTCACTTTGGTTAAGCCACTTCAAGGTACGGTAGGCCAACATGTGTGTACAAGATCAGGATGGCAACACCTCCGCCTCATTATGATCCATGTGTGTCTGTCAGTGTGTGTGTGTGTGTGTGTGTGTGTGTATTTGTCTCTCTGTATGTTGTAGTGTTTGTGGTGTAGATAAGAGAGCTGATGACATCACATCACTTCAGTTTATGTGTCAGGTTTAGATGGATTGATGGATGTTATACGTGCATGTTCATTTAAGTTCATTCTTCGTGTTAGTGTGCCTGTTAGTGTGCCTGTGTGTGTGTGTGTGTGTGTGTGTGTGTGTGTGTGTGTGAGTGTGAGTGTGTGTGTGTGTATGAGTGTGTGTGAATCTGGAGAACTGCAGGATGTTTTGGAGTGTTTTGACCTCCTGTTGAAGGTCTCTCATCTCTGTGGTCCTGATGCTGATGTGTGTGTTTACTCCTCTAGCCTTCACACCATCACTGCAGGTGTGTTTGTGTGTTGAAATACTTCTTCTTTTGTTTGAACTTTTCTGTTGTCAATGTTGAAACTTTTTTAAATTAAACTTTTGAGTCTACACGAGAGCTGTTTCTCTGAAGGAATTCAGCGTTCAGACATTTAAGCAGCGGAATATAAATGCTGTTTTCCTGCATTATTAGCGAGGCTTTTAGCGTGATGTCTGATTCAGTCCTCTATTCACAAACCTTAATGACACTTTTGTCCCGTTACTTTATAGTTGACATGCTTAACACGCGTGTAGATTGTTGAAATGGGGCTGGTTAATTCTGCTCCGTGTCTGTGCTTTCTTTATCTCTCCGCCGAGCTTAATGGAAGTCCGGCGACAAAGAAATACAAATGTAGGGAGAAAAAAAGCCTTGTACCCTTGAAAGTGAATTCTTTTTCAGGAGGTATGCGCTCTTATCTGTCTGTGCGCTGTAGTTTTGTGGGCAACACAAAGGACGTTTGCGCGAGTCGCGGTGATTGATGTTTTTTTTCTCTTGACGAGGTTTTATAAAAGCGGCTCGTCTGTTTTCCAGAAGAGCTCTGACAGAAAGTGTGTGTCCTCGCTCGTGTCACACACACACACACAGGTCAGTGTGATCTTAACCTGTTCTTTTACATGTCTGCATACGTGAGGTCGTTTCTTCTCTCATCGTACACGCACACATTCTCTTCATGACCTCTTCTCATATCACACTGTCTTCACATCTTCTTTTATTCTTGAATTAATTGGACGGTGAGATGTGGGCGTGTCACATCAGAATGTGAGTTTGAGGTGGATTGTGGGGGATTTCAGGAGTGTCTCCATGGTAACGCTTCTTTGCTAATCTTACATTTAGTTTGAACTGTCGGCCAGATTTTACATTTGGTTATTAGAATAAAACAAACACAGATTTCAGGTCTGATGGGTTCAGGTGAGGCTCGTGTGTGTGTGTTAATCCTAATGAATCATGTGAGCATCAAGTGTTCTTGTATCAGAGATGGAGGGAGTTGTTGAGTTTTGATGAAAGGTGAAGATCATGGTGATGTTTATCTGTGATGAAGAAATGTGTTTGTGATGACAGTTGTGTCTTCAGATGTGTTATTTTAATCATGTGATGTTGTCGTGTTTTACTGAAGATCTCTGAAGTGTTTGTTACTAATCAAACTGCATTCATCTCATTTATTATGATCATCAGTGTGTGTGTGTGTGTGAGTGTGTGCGTGTCTCTGTCTGTGTATGTCAGTGTGCACGTGTGTGTGATTGTGAGTAGGCGTGAGTGTGTCTCTGTCTGTGTGTGAGTGAATGTGTGTGTGTGTTTTCGCGTGTGATTCCTTGTTTGTGTATGTGTTCTTGAATGTGTGCGTGAGTGTGTGTTTCTTTTTGTACATGTGTGTGTGTTTTACATTGTCTCTCAAGGTCTCATGTTGAAGGGTTTGGAGCGTTTCTCTCTCCTCTCTCTCTCTCCTCTCTCTCCCTCTCTCTCTCCCTCTCTCCCTCTCTCTCTCTCTCTCTCCCTCTCTCTCCCTCTCTCCCCCCCTCTCTCCCTCTCCCTCTCTCTCTCTCGCTTCTCCTCTCTCTCTCCTCTCTCCCTCTCTCTCTTCTCTGTCTCTCTCTCTCTCTCCTTCTCTCTCTCCCTCTCTCTCTCCCTCTCTCTTCTCTCCTCTCCCTCTCTCTTCTCTCTCTCCCTCTCTCTCCCTCTCTCTCTCTCTCTCTCTCTCTCTCTCCTCTCTCTCCTCCCTCTCTCTCCCTCTCTTCTCTCTCCTCTCTCTCTCTCCCTCTCTCTCTCTCTCCTCTCTCTCTCTCTCTCCTCTCTCTCTCTCTCTGTCTCTCTCTCTCCTCCCTCTCTCTCCCTCTCTCTCTCTCTCTCTCTCTCTTCTCTCTCTCCTCTCTCTCTCTCCTTCTCTCCCTCTCTTTCTCTCTCTCTCTCTCCTCTCTCTCTCTCTCTCTCTCTCTCTTCTCTCGCTCTCTCTCTCTCTCTCTCTCCTCCCTCTCTCCCTCTCTCACTCTCCCTCTCTCTCTCTCTCTCTCTCTCTCTCTTCTAAATATAAACATGCACCAATACAGATTAAGATAAAAAATAAGATGGAATAAATTTAAAGTCTATAAGTAAAAATATATATAAACATCTCAATATAAACAGAAAAAGAGTTTTAATTAAAGTTCTCAATGAGGGTGATAGTGTCAGTTTGTGTGTGTTGTTCTGTCAGTGTTGTTTTGTGTTGTGCTGCTTGTTCTTTGCTCGTGGCAGGACTTGACATATCTTGCACCCAGGTTTGAGCTTCTTGAGTCTCTCTCTCTATCCCTGTCTCTCTCTCTCTTCTCTCTCTCTCTCTCTCTGTTGTGATAATGGTTGAATTGCCTTGAGTTATTCCAGTAGAGAATATCCAGCGCTGTCTGTATAGCACTGATTCTCTTTGGTCACGTGAGCACTAGACGGCACACACAGTTGTGAAGCACACAGGTGAAATCTCTTTTGTGATGAAGAGAACAGCGAGAGACTCTGAAGGTCACTGAAGAACTCATTGTGTGCGTCTCAAGGTCTTCAGATGCAGTCCATATCGGTTCTCTCTCTCTCTCTCTCTCTCTCTCTCTCTCTCTCTCTCTCTCTGTCTCTATGTCTCTCGCTCATCTCGTGATGTCATTTATCAGTGTTTGTGACAGTTGTTTAGAGCAGATGAGCATTAGCACTAATGAAGATGAATTCTTTCTGAACTGTTTTACTCTGATCGTGAGCTTTGTGCTGTCAGTCAGTTGCTGGCGAGTTTGGCGTCGTGCTGAGAGAACACGTTTCAGAAAGTCAAACACAAACTTATTAAGAAAGGTTTTTGTTGTTGTTGTCTGGATTTAAAAGAAGACGCTAAGCTTGAGGAGGAGGATGATCTTCTCCAAACAAAGCCAGAAACTGAACAGATTCATGTGAATCCAGCAAGTTAAACCAGTGTCTTCTGGATCCAGTTGAACCCAAAATTTTGAGAAGAGACCCCCGGGGTCTCATCTTATCTCCTCTGCACTCGTCTTGTCTCGTTCTTTTCTCATTTCAGTCTTGTACTTCATTTGCATGATACAGGTCAGAAGAGTTAACAGGAGCTGATAATGTGCTGTTCATTTAGAAAACATTGTTTAAATGTCAAGGCGTAATGATAAAAAGCTGCTGATAGTTCAATCTAAATGTCAAATTGAAATGATTCAATGACATCATTGAGGGGCTGTGTCACAGGTGTCATGTGTGTCATGTGTGTGTTTCAGGAAGATGTTACACACACACACACACAGTCTCATGTGGTTTCAGATTGACCGGATGTGGTCTAAAGCGTCTTATTCAAGCATGTTAAGTGAGTTTTCCAGCAGACAGTATCAATCACCTCACGTCGAGTCATTCTGAAGTGGCTTTTTCACATCAATAAAATAAATAAAAGCGCTTGAATAATGGACCACTAGAGCCTGTGGGTCACATTCATGTGTTTTCTTAAGTTTTCTCTAAAATCATGGTGTGTTACAGCAATTGTTTCAAAATCAATAGCTTTTAAAGTTGAGCTTGATTCACACAATTTTCCGCCTTTTTCCTATTTGAAAAGCACAAAGATCGATGTCATGTTTTTGAAATCATTGGCTAGAACTTCTAAATGGTAAATCAGATGAATGTGTGATATCGACCTCAGTGAATATCCGTTCATGTGCTCTTTTATCTGTCATCCATGTGTGAGTGATTTATAATCATCTGCGTCTGCTTTACATGCTTTAGATACACTGTGTGTTCTGACTGTGACACAAATCACATGTGATATCATCATCAAGTTAAAGTGACTGAATTCAAATTTGACATTGTACACGCAGACACACAAACAAACGCTTTGTGTTCATCTGTGTTTGTGTGTGTGTGACCTTTACAAATGTCATTTTTATTCATTCTTATTGGTGTGGTGAATAAATGATGAAACGCATCATAGAGACGCCAAAATTCATTCATATCTCATAACAGCCTCAAACTCCATCATGTCCGCACAGTTCCTCCTCTGATATGTCCGTGCAGTATCTCCTATTACCTGTCTGCGCAGTTTCTCCTATTACGTGTCTGTGCAGTATCTCCTATTACCTGTCTGCGCAGTTTCTCCTATTACGTGTCTGCGCAGTATCTCATGTGTCTGCGAAGTTTCTACTCTGATGTGTCTGCGCAGTATCTCCTATTACGTGTCTGTGCAGTATCTTCACTGACGTGTCTGCAAAGTTTCTACTATGATGTGTCTGCGCAGTATCCCCTATTACGTGTCTGCGCAGTATCTCCACGGACGTGTCTGCAAAGTTTCTACTCTGATGTGTCTGCGAAGTTTCTACTCTGACGTGTCTGAGCAGTTTAACATCTGACGTGTCTACACAGTTCCTCCTCTGATGTGTCTGTGCAGTATCTCCTATTACGTGTCTGCGCAGTTTCTCCTATTACCTGTCTGCGCAGTTTCTCCTATTACGTGTCTGCACAGTATCTCCTATTACGTGTCTGCGCAGTTTCTCCACTGACGTGTCTGCAAAGTTTCTACTCTGATGTGTCTGCGAAGTTTCTACTCTGACGTGTCTGCGCAGTTTAACATCTGACGTGTCTACACAGTTCCTCCTCTGATGTGTCCGTGCAGTATCTCCTATTACGTGTCTGCGCAGTTTCTCCTATTACGTGTCTGCGCAGTTCCTCCTATTACGTGTCTGCGCAGTATCTCCACTGACGTGTGTGCAAAGTTTCTACTCTGATGTGTCTGGGCAGTATCTCCTAATACGTGTCTGCACAGTTTAATCTCTGACGTGTCTGCGTAGTTTAACCTGTGATGTGTCTGTGCAGTATTTCCTATTATGTGTCTGCGCAGTATCTCCACCGACGTGTCTGCGCAGTTTCTACTCTAATGTGTCTGTGCAGTATCTCCTATTACGTGTCTGCGCAGTATCTCCAACGACGTGTCTGCGCAGTATCTCCACCGACGTGTCTGTGCAGTTTCTACTCTGATGTGTCTGCACAGTTCCTCCTCTGACGTGTCTGTGCAGTATCTCCTATTACGTGTCTGCGCAGTATCTCCACTGACGTGTCTGCAAAGTTTCTACTCTGATGTGTCTGCGAAGTTTCTACTCTGATGTGTCTGCGCAGTATCTCCTATTACGTGTCTGCGCAGTATCTCCTATTACGTGTCTGCGCAGTATCTCCATTGACGTGTCTGCAGAGTTTCTACTCTGATGTGTCTGCGAAGTTTCTACTCTGATGTGTCTGCGAAGTTTCTACTCTGATGTGTCTGCGCAGTATCTCCTATAACGTGTCTGTGCAGTATCTCCACTGACGAGTATGCAAAGTTTCTACTATGATGTGTCTGCGCAGTTTAACATCTGACGTGTCTACACAGTTCCTCCTCTGATGTGTCTGTGCAGTATCTCCTATTACGTGTCTGTGCAGTTTCTCCTATTACGTGTCTGCGCAGTATCTCCACTGTCGTGTCTGCAAAGTTTCTACTCTGATGTGTCTGTGCAGTATCTCCTATTACGTGTCTGCGCAGTATCTCCACTGACGTGTCTGCAAAGTTTCTACTCTGATGTGTCTGTGCAGTATCTCCTATTACGTGTCTGCGCAGTATCCCCACTGACGTGTCTGCAAAGTTTCTACTCTGATGTGTCTGCGCAGTATCTCCTATTACGTGTCTGCGCAGTATCCCCACTGACGTGTCTACACAGTTCCTCCTCTGATGTGTCTGTGCAGTATCTCCTATTACGTGTCTGTGCAGTTTCTCCTATTACGTGTCTGCGCAGTATCTCCACTGTCGTGTCTGCAAAGTTTCTACTCTGATGTGTCTGTGCAGTATCTCCTATTACGTGTCTGCGCAGTATCTCCATTGACGTGTCTGCAGAGTTTCTACTCTGATGTGTCTGCGAAGTTTCTACTCTGATGTGTCTGCGAAGTTTCTACTCTGATGTGTCTGCGCAGTATCTCCTATTACGTGTCTGTGCAGGGGATGGTGGTCCAGTGGGTTAAACCACTGAACTGTTAATCAGAAGGTTGCTGGTTCGATCCCAGCAGCTACCACCAGTGTGTCCTTCAGCAAGACACTTTACTCCATGTTGCTCCAGGGGGATTGTCCCTGTAATAAGTGCACTGTAAGTCGCTTTGGATAAAAGCGTCTGCCAAATGACTAAATGTAAAATGTAAATCTCCACTGACGAGTATGCAAAGTTTCTACTATGATGTGTCTGCGCAGTTTAACATCTGACGTGTCTACACAGTTCCTCCTCTGATGTGTCTGTGCAGTATCTCCTATTACGTGTCTGTGCAGTTTCTCCTATTACGTGTCTGCGCAGTATCTCCACTGTCGTGTCTGCAAAGTTTCTACTCTGATGTGTCTGTGCAGTATCTCCTATTACGTGTCTGCGCAGTATCCCCACTGACGTGTCTGCAAAGTTTCTACTCTGATGTGTCTGCGCAGTATCTCCTATTACGTGTCTGCGCAGTATCCCCACTGACGTGTCTACACAGTTCCTCCTCTGATGTGTCTGTGCAGTATCTCCTATTACGTGTCTGTGCAGTTTCTCCTATTACGTGTCTGCGCAGTATCCCCACTGACGTGTCTGCAAAGTTTCTACTCTGATGTGTCTGCGCAGTATCTCCTATTACGTGTCTGCGCAGTATCCCCACTGACGTGTCTGCAAAGTTTCTACTCTGATGTGTCTGCGCAGTATCCCCTATTACGTGTCTGTGCAGTATCCCCTATTACGTGTCTGTGCAGTATCCCCTATTACGTGTCTGTGCAGTATCCCCTATTACGTGTCTGTGCAGTATCCCCTATTACGTGTCCGTGCAGTATCTCCTATTACGTGTCTGCACAGTATCTCCACTGACGTGTCTGCAAAGTTTCTACTCTGATGTGTCTGCACAGTATCTCCTAATACGTGTCTGTACAGTTTAATCTCTGACATGTCTGCGTAGTTTAACCTCTGATGTGTCTGTGCAGTATCTCCTATTACGTGTCTGCGCAGTATCTTAACCGACGTGTCTGCGCAGTTTCTGCTCTGATGTGTCTGCACAGTTTCTCCTCTGACGTGTCTGTGCAGTATCTCCTATTACGTGTCTGCGCAGTATCCCCACTGACGTGTCTGCAAAGTTTCTACTCTGATGTGTCTGCGCAGTATCTCCTATTACGTGTCTGCGCAGTATCCCCACTGACGTGTCTGCAAAGTTTCTACTCTGATGTGTCTGCGCAGTATCTCCTATTACGTGTCTGCGCAGTATCCCCACTGACGTGTCTACACAGTTCCTCCTCTGATGTGTCTGTGCAGTATCTCCTATTACGTGTCTGTGCAGTTTCTCCTATTACGTGTCTGCGCAGTATCCCCACTGACGTGTCTGCAAAGTTTCTACTCTGATGTGTCTGCGCAGTATCTCCTATTACGTGTCTGCGCAGTATCCCCACTGACGTGTCTGCAAAGTTTCTACTCTGATGTGTCTGCGCAGTATCCCCTATTACGTGTCTGTGCAGTATCCCCTATTACGTGTCTGTGCAGTATCCCCTATTACGTGTCCGTGCAGTATCTCCTATTACGTGTCTGCACAGTATCTCCACTGACGTGTCTGCAAAGTTTCTACTCTGATGTGTCTGCACAGTATCTCCTAATACGTGTCTGTACAGTTTAATCTCTGACATGTCTGCGTAGTTTAACCTCTGATGTGTCTGTGCAGTATCTCCTATTACGTGTCTGCGCAGTATCTTAACCGACGTGTCTGCGCAGTTTCTGCTCTGATGTGTCTGCACAGTTTCTCCTCTGACGTGTCTGTGCAGTATCTCCTATTACGTGTCTGCGCAGTATCTCCACTGACGTGTCCGCGCAGTTCCTACTCTGATGTGTCTGCGCAGTTTCTACTCTGATGTGTCTGCGCAGTTTCTCCTCTGACGTGTCTGCGCAGTTTAACATTTGACGTGTCTGTGTAGTTTATGCTGTGATGTGATGTGTGTTCAGTATCTCTGCGCGGTTTCTCTTCTGACGTGTCTGCGCAGTTTGTCCAATGACGTGTCTGCGCAGTTTCTCTTATGATGTGTGTGCAGTATCTCCTCTGACACGTCTGCGCAGTTTCTACTCTGATGTGTCTGCGCCGTATCTCCACTGACGTGTCTGCGCAGTTCCTCCTCTGACGTGTCTGCGTCAGTGTAAAGTGTGTGTGTGTCTTAATAATGTGCAGGAGGAAACTGAACACTGCCTTGATCTAGCAGGTGAGAACATGTGAAGTTTCAGAGAAATGGAGTTCAGTTTCACTCAGGAGTTGAAATGAATTCAATCACCATGTGTTGAGTTCCACAGAGAGAGAGAGAGAAGATTTGATGAG
>CM017899.1:31593202-31603202 GCA_008369825.1 Triplophysa tibetana
TCTAAACACACGCCAAACACACACACACATTAAACACACACATCTAGACAATACAGTACCCAACATAAAATGAAACAATATTAATAATAAAGATAAAATGTAGAATAAGAATAAGAATACAATAATAAAGATCAAATGTAGAATAAGAATAAGAATACAATAATAAAGATCAAATAATCAAAAAGTTTATGTAATGTAAATAAGAAATTAAAATATGATGAATGAAATGTAATAAACGTTTAAGACTTAGTAAGTGTCAGTTAATGGAAATAATCAATGGAATTATGAGATCAATGAAATTAACGAAGATAAATAAGAAACAGATCTGAGATTCTACTCGCTTCTATCAAGCTTGTAAACATCTTTACACAGAACTCAAGATTCTGCAAAGAATTCCTGTGAGGATCAAAGATGCTTTATTAATAATATTAAACCCAATTAATCCATCTATTTAATATGATGTGAAGCCAAAGATTCATCAAAGTGTCCGTTGATCTGTGAGTGTGTGAAGATGAGTGTGTGATGATGAGTGTGTGAGGATGAGTGTGTGATGATGAGTGTGTGAGGATGAGTGTGTGAGGATGAGTGTGTGAGGATGAGTGTGTGAGGATGAGTGTGTGAGGATGAGTGTGTGATGATGAGTGTGTGAGATGAGTGTTGAGGTGTGTGAGGATGAGTGTGTGATGATGAGTGTGTGAGGATGAATGTGTGAGGATGAGTGTGTGAGGATGAGGTGTGATGATGAGTGTGTGAGGATGAGTGTGAGGATGAGTGTGTGAGGATGAGGTGTGAGGATGAGGGTGTGTGATGAGTGTGTGAGGATGAGTGTGTGAGGATGAGTGTGTGAGGATGAGTGTGTGAGGATGAGTGTGAGGATGAGTGTGTGAGGATGAGTGTGTGATGATGAGTGTGTGAGGATGAGTGTGTGAGGATGAGTGTGTGAGGATGAGTGTGTGAGGATGAGTGTGTGATGATGAGTGTGTGAGGATGAGTGTGTGAGGATGAGTGTGTGAGGATGAGTGTGTGTGATGATGAGTGTGTGAGGATGAGTGTGTGAGGATGAGTGTGTGATGATGAGTGTGTGAGGATGAGTGTGTGAGGATGAGTGTGTGAGGATGAGTGTGTGATGATGAGTGTGTGAGGATGAGTGTGTGAGGATGAGTGTGTGAGGATGAGTGTGTGAGGATGAGTGTGTGAGGATGAGTGTGTGAGGATGAGTGTGTGATGATGAGTGTGTGAGGATGAGTGTGTGAGGATGAGTGTGTGAGGATGAGTGTGTGATGATGAGTGTGTGAGGATGAGTGTGTGAGATGAGTGTGTGAGGATGAGTGTGTGATGATGAGTGTGTGATGATGAGTGTGTGAGGATGAGTGTGTGAGGATGAGTGTGTGAGGATGAGTGTGTGATGATGAGTGTGTGAGGATGAGTGTGTGAGGATGAGTGTGTGAGATGAGTGTGTGAGGATGAGTGTGTGAGGATGAGTGTGTGAGGATGAGTGTGTGAGGATGAGTGTGTGAGGATGAGTGTGTGATGATGAGTGTGTGAGGTGGAGCTGATGAGAGACGAGCTCAGTCATTAACACAGAAGAGAGAGACAGTCTCAGTCCAGACCATCATCTGTGCTCAGCGACTGACGCTCTGTAACTGGTGTCAGCTTGAATCCAGATCCAGCATCACATGAGCCTTCATGTCTGATGATATTCTGTCTAAGATCATACAGTCAGAGCTGCGTGTGTCCTTTACTTTCTAAAGATTATCATCATCTGTCTCTATAGTCACAATATAGATGACACGAGTTTAGATCTTAAGTTTGATCATTCTGATGAACACAAAAGAAGATATTTGGAAGAATGCTTATTACCAGATTAATTTTGACCCCCATTGACTCCCACAGTAGGAAAAATTACGTTAGTATTTTTTGTTCAGATGAACACAAAAGAAGATATTTTGAAGAATGTACGACAGCAAACAGTTCGGGAGCTCTTTTGACTACTCCTTTGTTTTTTCCCAAATCTGTCTGGTTTTACACATTCTTCCAAATATCTTCCTCTGTGTTCATCAGAACAAAGACGTTAATACACATTCGAAACGCATTGAAGGTCAGTAAATGATGACAGAATTTTCATTTTTGTCTGAAGTGTCCCTTTAAGACTGGTTTTGTTTTCCAGGGTAACATGAAATGTTACCATGTACCCTGGTCTGAAATCACACTGAGATCTCTGAAAGGGCTGAATTTGGTATTTAAGATGTACAGAATGAGATAGAAGTGCTCTTTGTATTCTCAGAGTGTATTTCAGAGGTTTTCTCATTGAATTCTGTGTGCGGCATGCTCTCTTTTTGGCTCTGGGCCGGAGCTGTCAGCTCACCGCTGTTGGAGGTTTTAATTCATTACTTTAGGAGCTCAGGGAGTTCAGTGAAGTCAATGACAGTTTGAAGAGATCTTAAGCAGACATCCCTACAGCTCCAGAACAAACTCACATCATCCTTGCAAACAACAGATACCGAACTGAATATTTCCTTTACAGATGATATGCAAACAAGCTCATTTAACAATTCAATTTATTTATCATTTTCATTGTTGCTAAGCAGCTTCACATGTCAAATGATTAAATAAGATTTGTGGGATTATTGCAAGTTTTTCTCTATGCAATTTACACTGATCAAACTTAAATATGACTTCACAAAATACGTAATTATGTTGAAAATGTCACGCTTGATGTTGACGAAAGTACCGACTCAGTTTTGAACGTGCAAGTTTTCAACGTAGTTATGTATTTGTGAAGTCATGAACGCAAGGCCAGCACTTGTATTTATAAACCATACACTATTTTTTTTATAAAATGGCTGATGGTTTCTCTAGATAAGAGCTTTATTCATGGTCTGGTGTGGTTTAAAGTCCTTTGAAGCTTCACTGAAACTGTCATTTTCACCTTCAAGCGTTTGGAGTCCATTGAAGTCACTATATGGAGAAGAATCCTGCAATGTTTTCATCAAAACCTTCATTTCTTTTCCACTAAAGAAACAAACATAGAAACATGTTGGATGACATGAGGGTGAGCAAATGATCATCAACATTTCTTTTAAAAGTGAACTACTCCTTTAACGGCTGATTTTACCCACAACACGCGAGAGGGCGGATATTAGTGGCAATACACTGCATTAATAAATTAAATAAAAGATGCTTCGCTAAATTAATAAATTAAAGTGTTGTTGTCTAGTTCATCAGTATTTGTGTTATTATTAACAGCGTCTGTTTCACTGGACGGACGTTTGTGTCGCGTCCTTGAGCCCCCGGACATTGAGGGGTCCAAACCTGAACGTTTGAGGACTGTTGTCTCCCCCCGTAATGAGTTTGTTATACTGTGATATCATTATAACAGGAGTGAGGGTCTGTGATCTTATACTGCGCGTCAGATGAAAGTCGCAGGTGTCTCAGATGTTCAGATCGCCCGTTGCCGTCGGCGGTCTCCGTTTCGCCCGAGGGCAGAACGAGTCACATTCGTGCCCCTGATTCAAACCCCACGTATCAGCGGTGACAGACAAGCCCACGTCCACACAGACCTTCTTCTTTCCGGAAAAAAGGAATTTATGCAGAATACTAAGTGATGCGATGGGCGAAGATTTCCGTTTCCACAGTAACAGAAGGAAGAAGGACATCACTGGGTTGTGATGTGGAAATGGGTTTCCGTCTCCAGGTCTCATCCCATTACACACCTGCTGAAGCCCACAGCACCATCAGCGCTCATACACATCACATCAAACCTCCAGCACCACCTCCACATTCACAGCTTTAGACCTTCATTTTCAAACGTGACTGTGAAAAGGGTTTTTAAACCCTCGTATTAACAGCGGTTCTCCTTTACTGCATGTGAAGAGTTTATATACAAAAACAGAAATCATTTCTTTACAGAAATCTTGTTTAGTATTGTGTTAGTTAGCTGTGTTTTTGAGTTATTATGGCTTAATTGATATTAATAGGGTCTATGCACAAGACACGGGGATGTAGTTCCTCCAGGTCACAACCGCTCTCATAGCACTAAGGGGTTTTTTCATGAAGTGAAAGTAAGAAAACGTTCAAATTTTGGCGACCCAACAGCCCTACGGGTGAGCGTTGATAAGTGCCTCTGCGATCACGCCTCTAGGATGTCCCAAAGTTCACTTTGCTTTCTTTCATATTTGTTCGCAGGAAGTGTTTGTCCTTTTTGGTTGTGGACGTGTGGTGAAGAGTTTGAATAATTCCAGTGATGTTGTTGATGGTATAATCCTCTGTGCGTCCTGAAGAGAAACGCCGGGTTCCATATGACGCCGGATGTAACCGAGTTAGCAGAGATTTTAGCAGAAGAACGTCACTGCTGTGTGTGCATATACCCCACTGGAATGCACAGAATTTTATTTGAAGAATTTTAATAAACTCTTCATATACTTAAAAGAGCAGTTTTTATCATATATAGTAACGTTCAGGTCCATCTGTGAATTTCATGTACAAAAACTGTAGAAAATGTATAAGGTATTCTTTGTTGGTTTATACACTTCTGTTTTTTTATTATAGTGAATATCAAGGCGTTTAATTATATCTCACCTCTGAATAAAAATACACATAAATTAAACATTTGTTATATTAAAATTTACTTATAAAAATTAAACAATTCTTTAACTAACAATATTATCTTTATTCATTTCGAAGGGTTGAATGTGACACTCCCCCTCTCTCTCTCTTTCTCCCTCTCTCTCTCTTTCTCCCTCTCTCACTCTCTTTGTCTCTCCCCCTCTCTCTCCTTTTCTCTCACTCGGTCTCTCTCTCTCTCTCTCTCTCTCTCTCTTGGTCTCTCCCCCTCTCTCTCCTTTTCTCTCACTCGGTCTCTCTCTCTCTCTCTCTCTTTCTCCCTCTCTCTCTCTCTTTGTCTCTCCCCCTCTCTCTCCTTTTCTCTCACTCGGTCTCTCTCTCTCTCTCTCTCTCTCTCTTTTCTCCCTCTCTCACTCTCTTTGTCTCTCCCTCTCTCTCCTTTTCTCTCACTCGGTCTCTCTCTCTCTCTCTCTCTCTCTCTCTTGGTCTCTCCCCCTCTCTCTCCTTTTCTCTCACTCGGTCTCTCTCGTTCATCTGTAATCTAGACGACCCTTCAGTGAGGTTGTGAATTGACCTCCAAACTTTCACCTCAGTGTGAAGCTAATTAACTCCACCTCTGACCTCGGCTGTGTCTCAAAGGTGTTTCAATAATTGATCACATTATATTTCATCTCCGCACAGAAGGAAAGTTCCCCATCATGCCTCAGGACAGCAGATGTGAGATATTTGACTAATAGCACAGAGTCTTTTCATTATTTCTCATGCGAACGCAAAGGCATTTCTCAAAGCTTCTCTTCAAAACATCTGACACAGAGTGATTGACAGCCGCTGGCGTGACTCTAGCATGTTTCATGTTCTTTTATACAGTATGTGTGTTATGGTGGATGGAAGTGTAAAGAAGAGTAAATCTATGATGGTATCATGTTTTATTGTCTTAGTTGGCTGTATTTTGTATTTTTTTATATTTATTGGAATGCTCAGTAAAAAGACACACATAGTAATCTGATTTTGGAAGCAAACTCTTGATATATTAATGTTGACACACTCCTCTTCAGAAGCGGTGCTTTAGGAGAAAGAGTATTTCAGCTGATTCGTGTTTTTGGGTTAATGAGAAAGCGCAGGAAAAGGGCAGACGGTTTCAGGCCGGCACGAATGTGGAATTTTGTAATTCCGTTAACGACAGTATTTTTATACGGCCGGCTTTTTATATTCACGGATAACCTTTCGCTAGCAAACCAGACTTTATTACAGATTAGCCGACCCAAAGGTCAGATTAACATCAGTCAACATTCATTGTGCCTCTCTCGTTATCCACCGGACGTTATTTTTATCCCGAGTGTGTATGAGGTCCGGTCTCTGTGTCTGGCGTTGGTGTCACACCGCTCTGTGCGCTCGTATCTTAACCCAATGACGCTGTGGGGCTTTAGTGACCCTTTCCCAAACCGACGCAGGATTTATGAAGGGACTGACCTTTAAGTCTATAAATGATTAAGCAGCAAACATGAGCAGTGGCGGTGTGGTGTTGTGATGCGGTGCTGGTCTCTGAAGTTCTGCAGCCCCTCTTCTGCTTTAGTATTCCTCTGGTGTTGGAGAATATTGGATATTTCTCTGAGTCTGAGAAGGTTGAAATGACGGAGGTCTCTTAGAACGTCTTGAGAGCCCACAGCCGGGCGAGATGAAAGGAAAGTCGCCGGAGAGATTGAACTGGGTTCTTGATGAATATGCTTAGAGATTGCGTCAGTGCGGTCGTCGCGGTGTCCTCATGGGAAAAAGATGTTTCCCCAGAAATCAGGAAGAAATCAAATTGTGTTTCTCTTAGAAATGGCAATAGTTTTGTGTTGAATTTGCTCATGCTGGTTTTTGCCTTAACTACAACTCCACTGCTATATTATAATTAAGGGATTAACACTTATTATTTAAATATTCAACTTTAAAATCGTTCACACACATGCATGTACACATGCACACACACACACACACACATTTACGCACGGACTCACAAACATGCACGAACATGCACACGCATGCATGCTCACACACGCAGACACATGCACACAATCGACCAACACACACACACACAATCGACCAACACACACACACGCTCACTCACACACACTCATGCACGCATGCACGAGCGTGCAGGGACACAAATACACACTCACGCACGGACTCACACCCACTCAAACTCAAGCATGCAAGCTTATACACACACACACACTAGCACGATCAACACACTCACATGCTCACACAAGAACACACAATCAACACACACACACACACACATGCTCACACAAGAACACACAATCAACACACACACTCACATGCTCACACAAGAACACACAATCAACACACACACGCACACACATGCTCACACAAGAACACACAATCAACACACACACGCATGCTCACACAAGAACACACAATCAACACACACACACACGCATGCTCACACAAGAACACACAATCAACACACACACACACACACGCTCACACAACAACACACAATCAACACACACACACACGCATGCTCACACAAGAACACACAATCAACACACACACACACGCATGCTCACACAAGAACACACAATCAACACACACACACACACATGCTCACACAAGAACACACAATCAACACACACACATGCTCACACAAGAACACACAATCAACACACACACATGCTCACACAAGAACACATGCTCGCACACACAGGCACACACGGACACACAATTACGCACAAGCGTGCACACACACACACGCATGCTCACACAAGAACACACAATCAACACACACACACACACGCTCACACAACAACACACAATCAACACACACACACACGCATGCTCACACAAGAACACAGAATCAACACACACACAGGCACACACGGACACACAATTACGCACAAGCGTGCGCACACACACACTCACGCATGGACTCACACATTTGCTACAACTCCACTGCTAAATTACAATGAAGGGATTAACACTTATTATTCAAATATTACATTTTAAAATCGTCATTTTTATACATTGAGTAATTTATTGGACACAAAATAATGTGACAATGATCAATGAAAGCCAAAGTCATCAACACATTCATTTTAACTCGAACGATGTGAGATCAAATATGTGATTAAAGTCTTTTTGAGCAGCCTGTGTTTGAAGAGTTTGGTTCCAGAATGAGATAACTACATTTATAAATCATGCTTTTATTGTGTTATATCATGTTAGTTAGCTGTGCTTTCTTTGTGATTTTGTCTGAGATCAAAACAAAGCAACTGCAGTTATTTTCATTGGAATGCTCAAGTAAAGAGATGATTTTTGACCTCATGATGACCGCTCTTATCTCTGATGTTGCGATTTGTGTGTGTCAGTGTGTATCAGGTGATTGTGGAGGAGGAGAGGCCTCGGAGAGCTCGAGGAGGTGAAGCAGAAGTTCTCCGCTGTTTTCCTGCGCCGGTTCACTATCATAACGCCAGCAGTCTGAACTCACGCTATTACTACACTGCAGAGTTCCCCCCCGCCGCCGTCCCGTCACCACAACCCTTCACTGTCGGAGACAACCGGACCTACAGCGCGTACTGGAACGCCCCTCTCCTGCCGCACAAGAGCTACAGCATCTACTATCAGGCCGTCAGCTCGGCCAATGGGGTGTGTTCCCCTCATGTCTCATCTGTGTCTCACCTTCAGTCAGTGAAGAGATAAAGTCAGAGAGGCAGATATTAACACACACATGTTGGGTTTCCATGAGTTATGGGGACATTGCACATAGGCGCAATGCACGCGCATGCACGCTCACACACACTCACATGCACGCATGCATGTACACACACTTACGCATGCGCACACACACACACACACACTTAATCAACAAACACTTCACACAGGCACTCACTGACACACACTCACACACTGTCAAACAGACACTCTCACACACACACACACACACACTCCTCACTCACGAGACCACACATGTACACACACACACCCACAATCAACAAACACAAATGCATGCACGAATGCACACACAATCAACAAACATACTGACATGAATGCACTCAGGAACGCACGCTCACACACACAACCACGCATGCACACACACACACACACAATCTCTTGCACACACACACTAACTCACGCACACACACACTCACGTACACACACACAATAAACAAACATATACGCATGCACGAATGCATACACTCAGGATCATGCGCTCACGTACACACACAACCACGCATGCACACACACACACACACACACACACACACACACTCTCACACACATGCAATGCACACGCATTCTAACACACACTCTTGCACACATTCATGTTTTCATCAGCACACTGCTTGTATTGAGTGGCTCTCCACAGGGTCCCTCTGGAATCACTCGGGCCGGCTCAGATCAGAGTCCAGGAGGAAGTTAATTATGAGTAAGAAAGAGAATGAATGTGAAGAGAGCCCCTCCGGACCCCCGTCCTCACAAACACGTGAAAGAGGGCGTCAGGGAGCAGGTTCACACACATCATCAGAAGAGTTTCTCTCTCTCTCTCTGAGAGTCTTACAGTCGTTGAGTGTGAGAGGAGACGCCCGGCGCTCTTAATGCCCACAGCTGCTCTCTCACCTCACCGCCGCTCTCTGATTGACAGCGTTTCGTTCCCGCGGCCATAATTGAGAGAGGATGTGTGTTTTATCTGCGGCGCTGGCGGACGAGCTTTTATTGAGTCCACCCCTCATTCAGTTACTCAAGACGTGATTCATTAAACCAGCTCCGGGTCTCTTAATGTTCTGTGTTTCAGGAGGCCGTGAGCCCACACCAAAATGATCTTTGTTGACCAAATCAAAACTTTGAAAACGTTCCTGTTCATTGAAATGAAATGAAATATAAAAAATGATTGTAAAAACTTAACTCAGGGGAAAATTTAAGTGTTGGCTCAAAAAAAACTGAATTGTGTTTAAAGCAATAAAATTATTATAATAAACAAAAAGTCTAATAAAATTATTAATCTTATAAAGCAACATTAATCAATTATAAAATGACAACAGCAAACGCCTACATTGCTAAAACAAATAGATAAAAAAATCTCAAAATAGAAGCTCATTTAAAATATTTATCAAACTAAATAAAACTAAAATCAAACTATAATAATTCCCATACACATTTCTTTACATTGTTCAGAGCTTCATGAACAGTGTCGGCTGTAATAATATTATTCAACGTAAAGAATGTTTGAATAAATAAAAGATGTTTCTTTGTCAAGGTCCTCTGGTGCAGTTATTTTATTTGATAAAAAAGGGATTTTCAGGTCATGTGACCATCTTATACTGTCACTCAAACCTCTAAACAACAGTTATGATCAGTGGATGAAGAAAAGAGGACGCGCACCTCATGATTCAAACTCATCTTTTGTCATTTTAAATGTTGCAATAATCACACAGCG
>CM017899.1:31608202-31630702 GCA_008369825.1 Triplophysa tibetana
TGTTGAACACATAATGGGATATATTGATGAATTCTCTGGGCACGTTTGACTACCGTTTAATTCTTCTTAGTCGATGATGTCCCGCAATTGAAAATGACTACATTCTTCCAAATATCTTTCTCTGTGTCCATCAGAACAAAGACATTTATGCGGGTATGAAAGACATGAGCGTGAGTTAAAAATGATGGAATTTTCATTTTTGGGTGCACTGTCCCTTTAAGACACTTTCTGGATCATAACGTGATCGTTTCTCCACTCTTGTGTCACATCAAACCTGTATGAGTTTCTTTCTTCTTCAGATCACAACGGAAGATATTTTGAAGAACGTTGATCGTCGAACAACACGGAACTACATTTTGAAACGTATTTTGAGACGTTTCTCAAAATATCTTCTGTTGTGTTTCACTGAAGAAGGACTCACGTACAGGTTTACTAACACGTGAGAGAGAACCAATGTTTCATATTTGAATGGAGAAAGCTCTCATATGATCTCATATAACATATGATGATGTATCCGGGCTGTTTCATTGTCAGTCTCCATCCGTCACTTCACAGATCGTCGGCACGTGTTCAGTAATGTCAAACACACTGGATTGGACACATGTCACGGCGTCTGAGCGTGGATCGTTCCGTGGTCGTGTAAATTGAATCTCGTTCAATAAAGCTAAATCAAACGAACGAGCCCGATTGAATCTGTGGCATTTATTTTGCTTTAATTTGTTGAATTCGATTAGAAAGAAGAGCGGGGAGTCGTGCTAATTCCCTTTTTAAAACGATCAGCACAGTTCATCCGGTCATTTACATCACAGCACATTACTGGTCTCGTCTGATATCGTCCCTACAGTCACCCGGTTGGTTCATTCCGTCCTCAGATGTCTGATTTTTCAAAATATGACAGAAACTTCACATAGGCAGCCAAGAAAAATGGGTTTTGGTTGTCAGATGTTTGATGTGAAAACTAAACCGTCATCCAGAGGAAAGGGCGGTGCCGGTGTCTTATCAAAATCTGACTCCCTGTTAGAAAGTGAATGAACCAATCAGAAGTAGGGGAGACATAATCTAACGGGGAGTCAGATTTTGACACAACACAGTGCGACGCTTGCTCGCTCTGAGAGGTGTGGGGCCGGTTTTAGAGATAGGGACCAATCCCAAAGCAGCATCAAAAGTGAATGAACCAATCAGAAGTAGGGGAGTCATAAACTAACAGGGAGTCAGATTTTAACACAACACAGCGCGACGCTCGCTCTGAGAGATCTGGGGCCGGTTTTAGATATAGGGACCAATCCCAAAGCAGCATCATAAATGAATGAACCAATAAGAAGTAGGGGAGTCATAAACTAACGGGGAGTCAGATTTTAACACAACACAGCGCGACGCTCGCTCTGAGAGGTGTGGGGCCGGTTTTAGAGATAGAGACCAATCCCAAAGCAGCATCATAAGTGAATGAACCAATCAGAAGTAGGGGAGTCATAATCTTACGGGGAGTCAGATTTTAACACAACACAGCGCTCGCTCGCTCTGAGAGATCTGGGGCTGGTTTTAGAGATAGAGACCAATCACAAAACAGCATAATAAGTGAATAAACCAATCGGAAGTAGGGGAGTCATAAACTGACGGGGAGTCAGATTTTGACACGACATAGCGCGACGCTCGCTCTGAGAGATCTGGGGGCGGTTTTAGAGATAGAGACCAATCACAAAGCAGCATCATAAGTGAATGAACCAAACAGAAGTAGGGGAGTCATAATCTAACGGGGAGTCAGATTTTGACACGACACGGCGGGAGGCTCGTTCGGAGATCTGTGTTTAGGTTTGTCACGTGCCGGGACAGAGGCGAAACTCTCTCACACGTATGTCATCACGGCTGTTTGTCTTCATTTGATATCGTTTTCAAACATTAATATTTTTTACTTTTTCTTTCCTGTCATTTCCATCCCCTTCCACTGCTAAACCCCTTCACCACCCCACTGGGCAGGAGAACGTATCAGTCCTACACTTACTACCTGTAAGTAAAACGTCTTTGTACAATGTTAGTGTCATGCTATGCTAGCTCTGTGCGCTCAAGCCTGCATGACCGGCATCCGGACAGGCCTTATTTTCAATCGGAATGACAGTTAACAGTCTGCCCCATCATGCTTTTCAGTGTTGAATTCTCTGTGGTCTTACACTGTAAAAGCATTGGGTGACACAGTGCTCGTGTGGATCTGGATGTGAAATGCCTGTCTGTGATGATGATTTGTGATTAATGTAACGCTTTGGGTTTAATATCAAAACTAACAATCTCATTCTGCTTGTGGACGATTGGAAAAGCCATTTATTTCCCAAGACTAGTTTTTGTCTTTCTGTTGCCCAGCACAGGGATGGGAAAAGCATCATTCCCCAACCTGGACCCATTCTTCATCACTCATCATCATCACCAGCATTATTTCACGTCATTCTGCGCTTCTGCCTTGAGTTTTTCTGCATGGTTTGTGTCAGTGGCATGCAAATGAAGTCCATTTGTGTCCATTTTCCTAACCCGAGTGATTCTTGTGCTTCATGTTGTTTGTTGTTGATCTTGCTGAGGTGTTTTTCTTTATTTGTATGTTTGGGAGTCGACCACCAGTTCCTTTGAAATCAAATATAAATCCTGACGTTTGCTCGCCGGCTCTTCTTTGTCTTACAGCTTTTATATATACTGCAAAAAATGACTCTTACGCAGTATTTTTGTCTTGTTTTCCAGTTCTAACATCTAAAATTTCTTGAATGAAGATCGATGAGCAAAATGACCTAAGAAAACAAGTCTTGTTTTAAGACAAAATATATGAAATTTCAGTGAATTTGTGGTTAAATAATAATAAAAATAATCTTGAATTAATGTCAAACTTTTTCTTTATCACAAAATTCAAGATAAACTTTCTACCCCATTGACAGAAGACTTGTTTTCTTGGGTCATTTTAATGATCAATCAAATGCATCTTGATTTAAGAATTTTAAGACATTCGGACTAGAAAACTAAGCAAGTGTGTACAGTGTAGAGAAGGGCGCAGGAATGGTTCTGTCATGTGTGTAGTTGTACTTCAGTATCTGCAGTGGTTGGAGATTCTCATCTCTGCGTATTCTTCTGGAATAACTGGAGCAGATTTAACAAGGCTGAGAAGGTGTGGATCATAAGTGTGTTGGTGTCAGTCTTCAGAGTTTGTTGCGGGAGCAGATGTGATTGACGTGGCAGGAGGAGGACGTGTGTGTAGTTTTTGTCATGTCATCAATAAAGTGGACGGGTCTGAGGTTTGTGTCCCTGAGGACACCATCAGCGCACACTTATAAACTGACAGGAGGAGAGTCGGCCGACAGCGCTCAAGGTCTCGCAGACATTTCAGTGCAAGAAGAGCGCCGGGATAAAGCAGCTCAATAAAAACAAGTGATGCAGGCCGTGATTACAACACCAGTCATGTCCAGATCCTGAAACTGAGCGTAGAAACATCAAATATCAGGAGTTCACAAAAACAGACAAACAGACTCAAAACTGATCACATTTACTTAATTGACAGATGCGACGTGATATGTTTGCGTAAGTACATGTGTGTGTGATGCAGTTTGTGTGTGACTGTTTGTGTGTGTGTTGCGTTGCGTTGTGTTTGAGTGAGTGTGTGAGTGTGCGTGTGTGTTGCGGTGTGTGTGTGTGCATGCAAGTGTGTGTGCGTGTGTGAGTGTGAGTAAGTGTTGCGGTGTATGTGAAAGTTTATGTGTGCGTGTGTATATATGTGTGAGCGTACGAGTGAGTGTGTGTATTGCGCTGTGTGTGCGAGTGTGTGTGTTATGGCGTAGATGTGTGTGTTATGGCGTAGACAGTGCTCCCTAAATTTCACCAGCATGTTTCCTGCCACACAAGAGGAAACAAAACTTTGGATCATGTCTACACAAACATGGCTGAAGCTTACGCCGCGACACCCCTCCCCCACCTGGGTCAATCTGATCACCTTTCTTTGTTCCTCACCCCCAAGTACTCACCTCTCATTAATCGTGTGAAGCCATCAGTGAAGACCATCAAGGTGTGGCCTGCGGGGGCAGACTTCACACTCCAGGAAAGGTTTCTACACACAGACTGGAGTATGTTTGCTTCTCAGGCCACCAGTGGCTCTCACATGGACATAGACAGCTACACCTCTTCTGTATTGGACTACATCAATACCACCATTGATAGTGTCACAACTCAGAAGCAGATCACCATATACCCTAATCAGAAGCCATGGATGAACAAGGAAGTGCGCCTCCTGTTGAAAGCACGCAACACCGCCTTCAGATCAGGTGATGCACAGGCCTATAGTACTTCCAGGGCAAATCTGAAGAGGGGCATCAGAAAGGCCAAGCACTGCTACAAGTTGAAGCTAGAGGAGCATTTTATCAACTCTGACCCTCGACGCATGTGGCAGGGCATCCAGGCCATTAGTGACTACAAACCCAACCACTCCATCCCCATAGCCACAGATGCTGCCTTTCTGAACGAGCTTAATGACTTTTATGCACGCTTTGAGAGAGACAATAAGGAACCCGCCACCAGGCTCACACCTTCTACTGACCACCCAATCATCACACTAAACTCCACAGATGTTTACACTGCACTAAGCCGGATAAACGCACGTAAGGCTGCTGGCCCTGATGGCATCCCTGGTCGCGTACTCCGGGCATGTGCGGAGCAGCTCGCTGGGGTCTTCACGGATATCTTCAACCTGTCCCTCGCCCAAGCAGTTGTTCCAGCATGTTTCAAATCCACCTCCATTGTTCCAATTCCAAAACATTCCAGCCCGACATGTCTGAATGACTACCGCCCTGTAGCACTCACACCCATTGTTATGAAGTGCTTCGAGCGGCTGGTCTTGTCACACCTAAAAGACTCTCTACCATCCACACTGGACCCATACCAATTTGCCTACCGCAGCAATAGGAGCGTAGATGATGCAGTGTCAATGGCGCTGCACTCCGTGCTCACACATCTGGATAATAAGGACACTTATGCACGCATGCTGTTTGTAGACTTTAGCTCTGCATTCAATACCGTCATCCCTTCCAAGCTAATCATCAAACTTGGAAACCTAGGCATTAACAACTCAACCTGCAACTGGATTATGGATTTCCTGACGAACAGGCCTCAGCTTGTTAGGTTAGGACACATCTGCTCAACCACCATCACCCTCAACACTGGTGTACCACAGGGCTGCGTACTGAGCCCCTTTCTCTACTCCCTTTTCACACTCGACTGCAGGCCTGTGAATGGATCTAACTCCTTCATCAAGTTCGCAGACGATACAACAGTGATTGGTCTCATCAGCAACAACGATGAGACTGCTTACAGGGAGGAGGTACGGCACCTGGCCATATGGTGCTCAGACAACAACCTGCTCCTTAACACCTCCAAGACAAAGGAGATCATCGTGGACTTCAGGAAGGCGAAAGGAGGCACACACGACCCCATCCACATTAACGGGATGGCTGTTGAACGTGTTTCCAGTTTTAAGTTCCTGGGGACCCATATTTCGGAGGACCTGTCCTGGACCACCAACACCTCATGCCTCGTCAAGAAGGCTCACCAGCGTCTCTTCTTTCTGAGGACACTGAAGAAGAACCAACTGTCTTCAACTATCCTGGTGAACTTCTATCGCTGCACGATAGAGAGCATCCTGACCAACTGTGTCACAGCCTGGTACGGGAACTGTTCTGTTGCTGAGCGCAAGGCACTGCAGCGGGTGGTGAAAACAGCCCAGCGCATCACAGGGACTACACTCCCTTCCATTGAGGACATCCAGGGGAAACGCTGTCTGCGTCGAGCTCGCAGCATTCTCAAGGACTCCTCTCACCCCGCTCATAGACTGTTTACTCTCCTGCCTTCCGGTAGGCGCTACAGGTGCCTCCGGACAAGAACCAGCAGACTAGGAAACAGCTTTTTTCCCAGAGCTGTTTCATTATTGAACTCTGCTCCCCACTGATTCCACTTACCCTCATAACTTTAACGCTGCTACTATATTGTTTACTTTGCATAACAGGGCTGCATCCATGACTGAACTGTACACACCAGTACTTCATGTTATCTGCTCTACCGGACTGTTTACACACACATAGCATCATTTCCACTCTATACTGCTCACTTGCACACCAGGAATATTACACTGAATGCTCATTTGCACTAATAAACTACTTCCATAACTGAATTAACTCATCTACTGCACTGTAACTCATCTATTGCATTTATTGCATAACTAACTGCATCCACTCATCTATTGCACTGTAACTTCAATAACTGCATTAACTCATCTACTGCACTGTAACCTTAATAACCGCATTAACGCATATACTGCACTGTAACTTCAATAACTGCACTAACTCATCTACTGCACTGTAACTGTATTATCTGCATCTACTCATGCATTGCACTATAACTTCAACAACTGCATTAACTCATGTACTGCACTGTATCTTTAATAACCGCATTAACTCATCTACTGCACTGTAACTTTAATAGCTAATGTCTGTAATTAATGCACACTCAAGTCACTTGCACTATTGTATTGTCTATATTGTTATCTGTTCATAACCACCTGTACATTAATGTTCACAGTATATAGCCTTCAATATATTGTTCATAGTACATACCGACTGTCATATTTTTCGTACAACATTTGTATAGTATTTCCCTAAAATTGTATTCTGTATTTATTCACACTGTATATCTGCACTTGCTAATTGCACTTCTGGTTAGACCTAAACTACATTTCGTTACACTGTACTTGTATATGTGTAATGACAATAAAGTTGAATCTAATCTAATCTAAAAAGATGGCGTAGATGGCGGCGCGTGAACATCGCGAGGCTCAGCGTCTCTCCAGTTTTAGCAATTATATAGTGTTTTTCTTGCTCATCTCGGGCCTGTTCGTTCAGAACAGTTGTGCATTCACAACGTACACCCGGCATGAGCTTTTGGCATGAGCTTTTGGCATGAGCTTTTGGAATATCGGTTTGCGCATTCCCGGAAGTTATATCAGCAACATACAACTCGTCCCTGAGATCGCCAAAACACCCGATGCTACGCACCCCACACGGCCGGGCGGAAGTGCTCGCCGGTGGCGTCGAGATCGTAAACAAATGCGGGGGAAGCGCGGAGGGCTAAGAGCTAGGCTAAAGCTAACACCACACCGCCTCTCTTTACCCAGCATTTTCCTTGCTAATGTACGATCATTAGTGAACAAAATGGATGAGATTCGACTTCGCATCATCAACAACAAAAGACTTTTGAACTGCAATGTCATAATCTTCACGGAAACATGGCTACACAGCGGCATACCGGACAACTCTATTGAGTTAGCGGGCTACAACACACACCGGGCGGATAGAACGGCAGAGGAATCCGGTAAGACAAGAGGAGGTGGACTGTGCATTTATGTCAATAAAGCTTGGTGCACGAACTCTGTTATTGTCGGGAGACACTGCTCGGCTAACCTTGAGTTTCTCATGGTTAAATGTAGACCGTTTTATCTGCCACGGGAATTCACTTCCACCATTATAACGGCAGCTTATATTCCACTGGATGCTGATGCCAAGCTTGCTATGAAAGAACTTCATGCAGCCATCAGTAAACAACAGACTGCTCACCCGGAGGCTGCATTTATTGTTGCGGGAGATTTTAATCACTCTAACTTAAAGACAGTGCTCCCTAAATTTCACCAGCATGTTTCCTGCCACACAAGAGGAAACAAAACTTTGGATCATGTCTATACAAACATGGCTGAAGCTTACGCCGCGACCCCCCTCCCCAACCTGGGTCAATCTGATCACCTTTCTTGGTTCCTCACCCCCAAGTACTCACCTCTCATTAATCGTGTGAAGCCATCAGTGAAGACCATCAATATGTGGCCTGCTAACCCTAGACTTCACACTCCAGGAAAGGTTTCTACACACAGACTGGAGTATGTTTGCTTCTCAGGCCACCAGTGGCTCCCACACGGACATAGACAGCTACACCTCCTCTGTATTGGACTACATCAATACCACCATTGACAGTGTCACAACTCAGAAGCAGATCCCCATATACCCTAATCAGAAGCCATGGATGAACAAGGAAGTGCGCCTCCTGTTGAAAGCACGCAACACCGCCTTCAGATCAGGTGATGCACAGGCCTATAGTACTTCCAGGGCAAATCTGAAGAGGGGCATCAAAACGGCCAAGCACTGCTACAAGTTGAAGCTAGAGGAGCATTTTACCAATTCTGACCCTCGACGCATGTGGCAGGGCATCCAGGCCATTAGTGATTACAAACCCAACCACTCCACCTTCATAGCCACAGATACCGCCTTCCTGAGCGAGCTTAATGACTTTTATGCACGCTTTGAGAGAGACAATAAGGAACCGGCCACCAGTCTCACACCTTCTACTGACCACCCAATCATCACACTAAACTCCACACATGTTTACACTGCACTAAGCCAGATAAATGCACGCAAAGCTGCTGGCCCTGCTGGCATCCCTGGTCGCGTACTCAGGGCATGTGCGGAGCAGCTCGCTGGGGTCTTCACGGACATCTTCAACCTGTCCCTCGCCCAAGCAGTGGTTCCAGCATGTTTCAAATCCACCTCCATTGTGCCCATTCCAAAACATTCCAGCCCGACATGCCTGAATGACTACCGCCCTGTAGCACTCACACACATTGTTATGAAGTGCTTTGAGCGGCTGGTCCTGTCACACCTAAAAGACTCTTTACCATCCACACTGGACCCATACCAATTTGCCTACCGCAGCAATAGGAGCACAGATGATGCAGTGTCCATGGCGCTGCACTCTGTGCTCACACATCTGGACAATAAGGACACTTATGCACGCATGCTGTTTGTAGACTTCAGCAATACCGTCATCCCTTCCAAGCTAATCATCAAACTTGGAAACCTAGGCATTAACAATTCAACCTGCAACTGGATTATGGATATCCTGACGAACAGGCCTCAGCTTGTTAGGTTAGGCGACATCTGCTCCACCACCATCACCCTCAACACTGGTGTACCACAGGGCTGCGTGCTGAGGCCCTTTCTCTACTCCCTTTTCACACTCGACTGCAGGCCTGTGAATGGATCTAACTCCTTCATCAAGTTTGCAGAAGATACAACAGTGATTGGTCTCATCAGCAACAACGATGAGACTGCTAACAGGGAGGAGGTACGGCACCTGGCCACATGGTGCTCAAACAACAACCTGCTCCTTAACACCTCCAAGACAAAGGAGATCATCGTGGGTTTCAGGAAGGCGAAAGGAGGCACACACGACCCCATCCACATTAACGGGACGGCTGTTTGCGGAATGCGAGTTTGGGCGTGCGTGTGTTGCGGTGTGTGACTGTTCATGTGTGAGTGTATGGGTGCGACTAAGTGTGTGTTGCGTGTAAGTTTGTGTGTGTTGTGTTGTGGTGTGTGTGTATGTGTTGTGTGTGTGTGTTTGGTGTGTGCTTTTGTTTTGGTGTGTGTGTTGTGGTGTGTGTGTGTTTGGTGTGTGTGTGTTTGGTGTGTGCTTTTGTTTTGGTGTGTGTGTTGTGGTGTGTGTGTGTTTGTTGTGTGCTTGTGTTTTGGTGTGTGTGTTGTGGTGTGTCTTGGGTTTACTTTAAATCTACAATTTGTTGAATGTGTCCTATAGTCCGGTCATATTTTCAGAAAGTGTACGGTGCACTGACACCTAGTGGTTGAGTTCGGTGTCGCAGTCTAAAGTCAAAATATTGGAGAGACAAGTTTAGACAAGTAACGCTTCTTCTCAGTTTCTGTTGCTTGTTTATCAGAAATAATCAACAGGCGCTCTATTGTTTGTGAACGTGTACTGGAAGTTAAGGGATATTTTCCAAGTTTAAAAAATAATAAATGCGTGTTTTTTTAGATGCAATGTACTTGTCACAGGAAATGAGTGTTATTTGTTGGTTTAGTATCAAGCTCGTGTTGATGATAGACGGATTTATTGGCAGTGCGTCTCATCACTCTGTGTTTGTGTGTGTCACAGTGTTGAAGTGTGTGTTTGACAGCTTGTGTTTGGACAGAAGTGTTGGTGATGACAGTGGGGGGGCGTCTCCATATGGCTGCAGAATGGGATCAACAGGAAAGATGTTGAGAATCAGGACAGCGGGCGGAAACATCGGCGTCTGTGCATGCATTACATTACAATACGTTACAAGACATTTATATTTATGCTTTTATCAAAGTTACAACATTTGACACATTTAAGTTAGAGACGCAGCTCTGAACGTGGAAGAGGCATGAAAGCAGAGTTAAGACCGACCGTCTCAAGTTTGTCTTAAGTGAATATTGTCATGTTGTTTACAGTAGCTAATGTGACGTGTGTGTCGAAAAGCGTCGTAAGCTGTCAGCTTTGCTCATCAATCATGTCTTCGGATCTGCTCTCTTAATGCTCATGAAGTCGGTTTTAACAGAGTTCTACAGATCCGTCAAACTTCTCGCGTCTCCTTACTTTGTGTTTTGGCTCCGTTTCCAAACTCACATTTGAATTTGCATCCCGTAAGGAACCAGAAGTGGGCCTCGGGCACGGATTCGCTCCCACAGATTGGCTGGATAATTTGCTCTCTGAGCACGAGGCGTCTGGAAGACGGAGGTGGAGATGGACTGAAGCGTTTCCTCTGATCTCCGGTGACGTTTGGTGTTTGGAGAATAGAAACGAAGCGCTCGGGCTGCTGTTCTAATCACGGAGCGCCGGCGTCCTGGCAGGGCATTGATTAAAATGATATTTGGGTTTAATTGGGAGGTTTAAAGCGTCGTGTTCATCAGACTTTGGTCATTAAAATCAATCTCTCTTGATGATTTTAATGGCATATCACCTCGAGTGCTCTCGTGAGCGCTGCTGTTTTCACTCCACATTTGCTGGTTTCACTGTAAATCTGGCCGGACAGAATAATGTTTATTTTTTATATATGAATCGTTATTAAATGTTAACATTTCCAGCAGTAATATTTTGCATTGGTGTTAAATTCACGAGTGTTCTTCATCTGAGAAGTGATGGTGTGTTTTCTTCAGTTTTGGGTCAAATGCACATTTTGTTGAATGTAGAAGATGTTTTGATGTATACTTCAGTCTACACACTACAGACACAAAGTGTGTGAGCTTGTCATCCTGAACATTTTTTGTGCTTTTTCTCTTTAGAAAACTGGCCAAGAAGCGCAAGGAGACTCTGAGCAGCACACGTCAGGAGATGACGGTGATGGTGAACTCTATGGATAAGAGTTACACTGAACAGGGCACCAGCTGTGATGAAGCTCTGTCATTCATGGACACACACAATCCCAACACACGCTGTGAGTCACACTACACACTCACATTAACAATGTACACGTACTCTGACAATCTCTGATTTATTCTGTTCTGATCGGTGGATCTCAACACAAACTCTTATTTACAGCAGTGATCTGATGCTCTGATCTCTCACACACACAGACACTCGCAAGCACACACACACAGACATGCAAACACGCGCACGCAAACTTGCTTAAATAGATCCACACACTCACACCACACACACACACACACACACACTAACACACACATCACAACACAACACAAACACAACACACTCGCTAGCATGCAAACTTACTCATACAGACGCACTCACTCACTCACTCACTCACTCACTCACTCACTCACTCACTCACTCACTCACTCACTCACTCACTCACTCACTCACACACACACACACACACACACACACACACACACACACAGACAAACACGTTCACTCACACAGTGCAACACACACACAATGCAACACACTCAGTAGCATGCATGTATACACACTCACCATCAAACATAAACACCCACGCACACATGCACTCACACGCACTTGCACGGAAGCTCACACACACACACACACACACACACACTCAAACAAACACTCAACTTCAAACACTCACACACACTTGCACACATTCAAGCTCAGACACACATGCACTCATGCGCATGGTCACACATGCATACACACACACACACTCAAGCTCAGACACACATGCACTCATGCGCATGGTCACACATGCATACACACACACACACTCAAGCTCAGACACACATGCACTCATGCGCACGGTCACACATGCATACACACACACTCACGCACACACACATGCACTCACACACACACACACAGTCACACGCATGCGCACACACACTTGTACACACACGGATGCACACAATCGCATGCACACACACATGCAAGCTTGCATGGACTCACACACTCACATTCGCACGCACACACACACACACACACACACACACAGACTGTTCGATATAATCCCTGTTATTATCACTCTAACAGAAAACCTTCTGCTTCAGTTGAGGACATGACCCACAGGAGGTTTTGCTCATTTTGGGGTACACATTTGTATCAGTAATATGGCTTAGTAGACCCACTCACACACACACACACACACACACACTCACACACACACACACACACATGTGCTCCAGACGTGTCGTCATGTTTCTGTCTCTGAATGTGTGACATCATGGAGCGAGTGATGCTGTGAGGATTCAGATGATTCACTTTATATTTCTCTTCATTCGCTCTAATTCAGGTAGAAGATGACGGAGACACAACTGACCAGAGCTTTGTGTGATTATTATTATAATATTTATATCAGTCAACGTGAGCGGAGGAATCTCCTGATGTTCTGCTGATGATCATGTTTGTGTGTTTAACTTCTGTTTCTCTTCTTCTGCTCCTGCAGCTGCTGCTTCTCCATGTTCTCTCACTGTCAAGAGCAACACGCTAAACAGCAACATGCCAAATACATATTACCCAGGTAACAGCACACACACAACCACACATGCACACACTTATCTAACACATACACACACACACACTCATCACAAATACACACACACAACCAGTACACACACACTCATAAAACGCACACACACACACACAGTCATAACAAACACCCTCATCACAAACACACACACTCACCAGTAAACACACACTCATCACAAACAAAAACACACACACACTCATAACACACACACACAGTCATAACAAACACACTCATCACAAACACACACACTCACCAGTAAACACACACTCATCACAAACAAAAACACACACACACACACACTCATAACACACACACACACACAGTCATAACAAACACACTCATCACAAACACACACACACACACACAACCAGTACACACACTCATCACAAATACACACACACACAACCAGTACACACACACTCATAACACACACACACAGTCATAAAAAACACCCTCATCACAAACACACACACAAACACACACATGATTATCTCACTTAAATCATGGTCATTTACAAAGTTAAATCTTTTTTTGATGTTTATAGTGTCATTTCAGATCAAACAGGTGAATATGAGGTTTATTTTGTGAGGTCATTTTTGTTTTTTGTAAAGTTTTAATGCACATCTTCCAGCCAATCAGAATCCAGTATTCAAACAGACCATGGTATAATCCTTCATAACATTCACTCAACTCTTATTTCTTCTATTAAACTGACTGAAGAATGTTCTCTCTCTCTCTGTGTTCATGACAAACCCCTCCAGACCCGTTTGTGCCCACCGCCATCTTAGGTGAGAGAAGCGACTTTCTTTCCCTCAGTTGTGTATCTCATGTGTGTTATTATGAGCTCTGTTTCAAAAGCTGAACTGATGTACACTACACCACACATACGGTCCTCGTGTTATCTAGAGACTAACAATGACGCGCTCCTAAGAACACTCATCAGACGCTGTCTTCATCGACGGCTCACTAGTTTTTGGAACAGAGCGAGAAATGTTTGGTCTTCATCGGTTTGATTTGGGTTGGTTGTGTTTTTTCTATCTCATCACACCACCTGTGTGCGGGGGGGCAGGCCGAGGCCTTCACTCCATCCCATCCACACAGGCGTGTCGTGCGTGTGATGTCACATCCTGTCTGACGTCTCATATGCATGGACTGCTGTGGGGAGAGGATTGTGGGATTGATTCTGTAGTCCTGCTGTAGTTACGACAGACGTTACGCTTCATTATTTAAGAAATAATATAATGTGAAGTTAAAGGAGACAGGACAGAGAGGCACAGCTGACTTCTGTGAACGCTTGCTTTATGAACAATAACAATCTTTATACATTTAACAATAACAACCTTAAATCTGCCATCTGTAACTCAATAAACAATCAGCCGAGAAAACTGTTTTCTTTTGCCATTTTCATGTTTATATTACTTGAATTCTTAGCGGTTTTGTTATTAGTTTTTTAATCATTTTATATTTTATTCAATTTATATTACAAACAGGGTTCAATCACATTTTTATTTATTATTATTTTTATTTATTTTTTTATAATTTTTATTTTTTATATTTTTTTTAGTTTTAATTAAATGTCAGTAATAAAATAAATGCCTCAACTTATTTTATTACTTTCAATTTTGAATATCATTTCATTATTTATTGCTAAGGGCGTGTTCACACTTTACCTTTTTGACAAGAAAAAGTATCCAACCCCCATTGGCAGCGTTTGGTTACAAATAGCAGCCGAAAACCATGACTTTGGAGGCAGCGCCTGTGCATGAAGGCAGCCCAGATAAAAAAAATCGGCAGCATAACGGAAGTCTATATGAATTATAATCAGAGAGCATTTTTGCGATAACTAATCATATATTTCTGCAAATATACTGCAATACTCATTTGTCGATAGAAATGCAATCAGAAATTATAAAAAATTAAACATACATTTATACAAAACAATGCTCCAACGGGCTTGTGTCTTCTCGACCAAACATGTTCCTCGCATGTTGTTATGGAAACGATAGGTCTCTGTCATTGGTTAGCTGAGAAAAAGGAGCTTGACGTAGGCTGTTTCCTTTTTAGAAACGTTGAACTTTTTCAACCTCAAAAGACGCTCTGAGCTGCAGAAAAAGACGCCGCCGCTTGCGTTTATTAAATCGTTCAGGATGTTTTTTTTAAAACACGGTTTACTCCGTAGGGTTATAATGTACATCATACTCTAGCAGCCTCAAAAGTGAAGTCAAGTCTAAACACGGCACACAGGGCGATTCACATACGCGCTCAAAACTGTAGCGCACAAAAGACGCCAAATGTGAATCGGACCTTAGGCAGCATTTCTGATTTTATTTTTTTAACCACTTTTACATCTATATTTTATTTGATTTAAATTCACAGAAATGTTTTTAACTCTTAAAGAGTCCAGCTATTAAAAGGTTTTCTAGCGTTGAATGTTTTTTAAGGGAAAGAGAATGAAATGATTGTGTTTACTGGAGTTGATCTCAGTATCATCATCTCTGACCTGCATGTTTTTCATTTCGCCGTTTATTTCATGATAAAAAGAATCGTCAAGCCGGTTTGGTCTTATTTTCTTGGCACTGAACGCAGCCTGCCCTTGTACCCTGAGCTCCATTACACACTTTAATTGAAATATAAAACTAAGACCTCTGAGCGGCGTATTAAATATGAATGACTAACATCTCGTGTAAGAGATCCCTCACGCTGGAGCAAGAACAGCTTTACATTACACAATAAAACACAGAATAATGACAGATTATACGGCAGTGAATCATCCACATACGCGCTTCTCAACTGCGTCAATACATCACGCATCACTAGTGTGTGTGTCCTCTATCACTTTATTCATTCACACAAAAATATAAATTCACTCATCATTTATTCTCATGTGGTTGTAAACCTGTACATAGGGCTGTCACGATTATGAAATTTAGCTGACAATTAATCGCTTATTAGATCATTGCAATTATGAGGATTAATTATTCGTTTTAGGAATTTAACGATTGTGAAGGTTAATTGTCTGTTTTTTGTGGTATTTGGCGATTATGGCGATTAAATGTCTGTTTTAGGGCTATGGGGTTTATGAAATTTGGCTGACGACTTACTGTCTAATAAATCGATACGGTTGTGTCGATTAATTGCCTGTTTTGGGGCTTTGACGATTATGACGGTTAAATGTCTGATTTGGCAATTATGCCGATTCAATTTAAATGTAAATGTCAGTTTTTTTGTGGGATTTGCCGATTATGACGATTAAATGTTTGACTTTTTATTACACTTTATGAAATTTGGCTGATGATTAATTGTCTAATAAATCGTTGCGGTTATGAGGATTAATTGTTTGACTTTTGATTCTACTTTGAAACGACCATATTGTTCTGAATATGAATATGTTTTTTTTTTTGGAAATACACCGGAAGAAATTGGGTCATCATATATTTAAGGTGTAGTCTTTTACATGTCAAAAAAAATACAACCGCTAAATACTTGTAAATTAAGTAAATGATCCGGAGTGAGTTGAAGACTCCATTAAAATGCGATCAGCTCACTTGCAAGACTACACTTTTTGTTAACTTCTATGTTAATGAAATTTTGTTTGACTTGTTGTCACGCTGAGATTAGTTTAAATAATATTAAATGGAACTGCAGGTTATTTTTATCGTATACGCTTTCTTTTTTACTAAAGCGATTGTGCTGTGGTGGTACATTTTACACGCATTACCGTGCTTTAGTAGCAATATATACACTAAAATATTCACGCACTACAGCTCCCCCTAGTGTCTTCTGTAGAGATGTGCAATGATCAGAAACCGTCACGATGAGGTCAAACAATCGCGATGAGACGATTAATGAATAATCGTGACAGCCCTACCTGTACGTGACTCTTTCTTCAATGGAATACGACCGGAGATATTTCGAGAAATGTCTCGGTGATTGAAGTCATGATCAACATTCTTCAAAATATCTTCTGTTGTGTTGTGCAGAAGAAAGAAACTTCATAAGGATGAATAATAAATGATAAGAATTTTTCTTTGTGAGTTTTATATATGGTTAGCGTTTGGAGGTGCGGTCACCTGATCTGTTCACGTTCACATTCGACCAGCTGTCATAATAAAATTCATTTTTTAAAAGCTTATACATTTCACCGTCCTAACTTGTCACGGTAGTTTTCATGCAGTGTTATTATTATGATTTCCGCAGTTAAGAACCGCCGCTCACATCTGGTTTATTTCTTTGCATTTCTTTTCTTTGAAATTCATTTTTATTTCCGTCCTTCATTGTGATTTGAATCCCACGACAGACCCCCGTACACCCTCAGACTGCTGATCAGAGCTCTGCCTGTAACTGTTGCTTATACCCTGTTCTCCTCTCTTTCTCTTTTCTTTCTCGCTGTCGTCTCCTCGCTGTCTCTCTATTCTCACGTTTAACCTGTAATCTATCTGCTTATAAAGTCCCCATTACTGGTAAGTTCGTCAGCTTGACGGGATTCTGTGTTTCACGTAGAGGCTCATTGGCTGCCAAACCCCCCCCCCACATGTGTCTTTGACTTGCATGGAAGACGTTACAGCATCACACGCTATACATGACCCCCCCCCCACACACACGATCACGTCTGCATCATCATGGCATTGTTTTCTGTTGCGATCACGTTCCTTTGCTTTCGTTGGGCTTCCTTTGGAGATTTCTGTGGCTTTGAGCATCAGTCATTGTGACGTCACAATCCCTCGTCCAATCATTACGCACCCGTCAATCATACCGCCATGAGAAAATGAATTTCAAACCTTGTGTGGCAGATTTGACGTGCGGGGTAAACGGGAGAGTAAAGCAGATGCAGGCAGAATTAAACGGAAGTGACGCAGGACGGATGAAGTGTGAAAGGGTTGATGCTTGGTGTCTTTCTGTCATCCGCTCATCCTCTCCTCCGGCGCTGTGTCATCATTCATTCATTTTCATCACATCTGTGAAACACCTTTTCCTTTTACAGTGATCCATTATTATACAAAGGATTTAAAAAAATGTTTCAATGATCTCCAGGAAGTAAATTGTTACTCTCTTATCTTTTTTCACATGGAACTTAAGTCAATGATTTTGTTTAAAAAAGTTTGATTTTCAACAATATAGACTCATAATATATATATATTGCAAAGGATATATTTGTACTCCAGCACAAATATATAAATATTCAAACAAGATACATTTACTTTAGAAGAAAAAAAATCGTAAAACAAATTATAATAATAATCTTGTTTTCTCTTTAAATTGGGTTTCTCCCAGGCCAGGCTCAACGGGAGGGGGGCAGGGTGGTCTTTGTCCACCCTGTCAGAAGCTTTGTCCACCCTCCCTCCACTCTGAGCCGTTGAGAGAGAGGATGCGTGAAATTGGTATGAAAAAACTCGCAGTTTCATCGCAGTTGCCGCGGATCTCTCTCTCTCTCTCTCTCTCTCAGCGACTCTTCGTCCCCCCCACACCCCATAACAGCCAATCACAAAATTATTGCAATATTCAAGTCAGATCCAGATATTTTTGCCCACCTTTTACCTCCTATCCGGAGCCGGGCCTGGTTACTCCATTGCCATATTTTTCTTCTTTTCAAAAATAAATTCTCTTTTGTATTTGATTATTTTTTAAACAACACTTTTGCTTGTCAAAAACCAGATGTATCTTGATTTCAGTATTTTTTGCAATAGTGTCTATTCTCATAGAATCGGCGGGTTTTTAACCGCAGACATGTGAATATTGATCAGCATATGGTCATATGACAATCATTTTCAGGTGAAGTGTTCAGTGTTTCAGTGTATTTACTAAATTAATCAAACGTAACCATTGTTCAGATTTGAGCACCTGATGAGATCACTGTAAACGGATGTGTGTGTGTGTATCAGTGTTTTTGATGGTCAAGGTGACAGAAGTTGTTGGGTGTTGATGTGTGTCTTTACCGTGTTTGGTGTTTTTTTAGATGAGACTCAGACTTTGACGAGCGACACCAGCAGTCTGGTGCAGTCACACACACACTCGCTGCGCAAGCGGGACGCCGTAGACGTGCCGTACCAAACGGGTCAACTACATCCGGCCATCCGCGTGGCCGATCTGCTTCAACACATCACTCAGATGAAATGTGCCGAGGGTTACGGCTTTAAAGAAGAGTATGAGGTAATCATCTATCCCATCATCCCTTGGGGTTTCTTCACTCTTGATGTAGTTGTTGTTGTTTATGTTGTGTTTGTGAATGCTGTGGCCCCCTCACAGCGTGTTGTTGCTGCTGCACATGTGACGTCATACACTAGACTCAACCTGCACACGCTTACTCTCCTCACACCTCAAATCATATATCGTTTATCTCATATCATATTATATACGTGTGTAAATGTGAAGAGTTTGGTTAAAATATTAGAAATCTGTTTTTAAAAAAATTAAAAAAATGATGTTTTAAGTATGTGACCCTGGATCACAAAACCAGTCTTATGTAGCACAGGAATATTTCTAGTAAAAGACAAAAATACATTGTGTGGGTAAAAATTATAGATTTTTCTTTTATGCCCAAAATCATTAAGATATGAAGTAAAGATCATGTTCCATGAAGATATTTTGTAAATGTCCTCCCTTAAATATATCAAAACTTTATTTTTGTGAGTGGGTGTCTTTTCACAGTGCTCCAGTTTTAAAATTTCAAAAGCAATTTTCTCAGTATTTAATTATTTTGCACTCGCAGATTCCTGAGTATTAAACGGTTGTATCTCAGCCAGATATTCTCATATTCTACCAATGCATAAATCAAAAGAAATCTTATTTATTCAGCTTTCAGGTTATCTCAAAATCTCGAAAAAATGACCCATATGACTGGTTTTGTCGTCAAGTGTCACATATATTATGTTTGTATTGTGTTAGTAAGATGCATTTATTGAGTTTTTATGACTTGTATTAAAACAAACTATCTGCAATTTGATTGACATTATTTGGATTCCACAATAAAACATGATTTTTTTATCTCATTTTGGAGATATATTGTATCATATATCTCATATCATATTCTATACCGTGTGTATATATGAAGAGATGGTTACAAAATTAGATAAAAAATCAAAAATCATGGTTTATATATTGTGTTTATTGTGTTGAGTTACTTCAATTAAAACAAAACAACTTGCAGTTTGATTGATATACATGGGAATGCAAAAAAAAATTTCTAAGTTAATCTAATTTTGGAACCAAACTCTTCAGTTATATATATATATATTTCCCCACTTTTCTCATCTCATCTCATTTGCTCTTTTGCACTCCTCCCCTTTCACCATCTCTTTTCCCGTCTCCACTTGTCATCTCATCTGATCTGCTCATTTCTCCATTTTACTCTCTTGTATTGTCCCGTCACCTTCTCTCCTCGTCTCCACATCTTATCATCTAACCCTCTTTTCTCTTGGTCCCTCCTCTCTCGTCTCATCTCTCCCTCATTTTCTCTTTTCTTCTCACTTTGTCTCCACACCTCCTGTGATTTGTGTTCAGGTTGTGTTGTGTTTGTGTCAGTGGATGATTCTGAAGTGGTTTCGTTCACTTACACACTGTATCTCTTTCTGACCTCTTCTCTCATGGTTCTGTACGTTATCTGTGGAGAAGATAAATGAGGTAAGATCACACTTCACTCAGTTCACATGTCAGACGGCCTTGAGCTTGTGCTGACACAGACGCTAGACCAGATAAACATTAGCGGCGTTCCTATGTGGAGAATGACATTTCTCAGCGCACGCATGCACGTGTTTGTGATTGTGAAGGGCTGCCAACACTCTGGAAATAAACAGAAACTTTTCTCGAAAGTCACATGACAGCCGGAACGTTCAACAGTCAATACATCTGTGTGCCAAATATACCTTACATGCATTCATTTCTTTTACAAACACAAGACTTTATTCCAGCGCAGATTTGTGAAAACAGTGATGTCGTGTACATGCATATGACATGTTCTGTGAAAGAAGATGTGTGTTATAAAGTGACATCACTAACTACTGACCTGACATGTGTCATACACCTTTTTCTGTAGTGTTTATCTTCAATAAAGTACATTTAGTCATTTAGCAGACGCTTTTATCCAAAGCCACTTACAAGTTGAGTAAACAATGGAGGCAAATGGGTCAAACATCAGGAGAACAAAAATCATAAGAGCAATAAAAACATGTCTTACAAAGTCTACTAGTGTACAGAGATAACTTTAGTTCATCTAAGCATGATTTTTTTATTAGACGAAACTTGTAAAGTTGGCATCCCTAACTGTGTATTTGTGTTCATATTCGTGTGCGTGTGTGTGTATGTATGTGTGTGTGTGTTCGTGTGTGTGTGTTTGTGCTTTTTGTTGATGAATGTGAGCGTTGCCTGTGAAAAGTTTTCTTTTCATTTTTTAAATTGATGAAAAGAGTTGTTCAGAGACTCTTCCAGCATGCGGCAGCTCCTCTGCATTCACATTCTGTCTTCATTTCAGCTTTCAGTTCTTTATGTTTGTCTGTAGCTCTTGAGGTTTATTGATCGTGTTGTGTTGAGAAATGAAGTAAACAGCGTGCCTGCAGGCAGTGTGATATTATTGATCAGTATCTGATATTGGAGGTCAAAGTGTTGATGACATCAGACGTTAATGACATGAGCAGACTGTATAAACACATAAGAGGGATTTGAAACACATTGATTTGATTGTAGCAGAATATCGTCAGTATGACAGAAACACAATTTTTAAATTGAAACAGATTCAAACATTTGTAATCATCTTCATGACATCTGGAAGTCAATGAATAGGAATGAATTTAAAAATGAATTGTATTACAACTAGAATTATGCAAATGTACTCCATTAGATACAGTTTGAGATGTCATTAGTAAAGTTTCTTTTCTGTATGAATTAATTATAGAACAGCGGATGAATTATTCCTCTGTCTGTGTGCGTGTGTCTGCGCGTGTGTGTGGGGGTTTATGATGAGAGTGTGTGTGTGTGCACGTGTGAGTTTATGTCGTGTGTGTGTGCGTGTGTGTGTGCGTGTTAATGCATTTGTGTGTATGTTCATGTGTTTATGCCGCATGTGTGTGCGTGAATGTGTTTGTCGCATGTGTGCGTGCGGTTGTGTGTTTATGTTGACTGTGTGTGTGTACTCATGTGTGTGTGTGTGTGCATGCATACGTGTATTTGTGTTTGTGTGTGTGTCAATGCATGTGTGCGTACATTTGTGTGTTTATGTCGCATACGTTTAAATGCATGTGTTTGTTGCATGTGTGTGAGTGTATGTGTGTTTATTTCATGTATGTCTGAATATGTCTTGTGTGTACTCGTGTGTGAGTGTGTTTTGTGTGCATGCATACGTGTGTGTGGGTCAATGCATGTGTGTGTGTGCGTACATGTGTTTGTCGCATATGTGTGTGCGTTTGTGTCTTTATGTTGACTGCGTGTGTGTGTACTTGTGTGTGTCAATGCATGTGTGCGTACGCTTGTGTGTTTATGCCGCATGCGTGTGCATGCATGTGTTTGTCAAATGTGCTCGCGTGCGTTTGTGTGTTTATGTCGTTTGTGTGTGTGCGTGTGTACTTGTGTGTGTGTGTGTGTGTGTGCGCGTGTTTGTGTTTATGTGGTGAGAGTGTGTGTGCATGAGTGTGTGTACATGAGTCTTGTGGTCAATGTGAACGTCTCATTCTCTGCTCAAATGTCTCTTGTGGGTTCATGTG
>CM017899.1:31635702-31640505 GCA_008369825.1 Triplophysa tibetana
GCCCAGGTACATGTAGCTAGTGGTGTGTTGGAGGACTTCTCCTCTGTAAATGAACTGGTGTTTGTTTCCCTGAGATCTGGCCTTCTTTTGGAACACCATGACTCTGGATTTGTCTAGATTCACTGTCAGAGCCCATTCTTCACAGTATTGTTCCAGCAGGGATAGGCTCTTCTGAAGTCCCTCTGCTGTTGGGGATAACAGCACCAGATCATCTGCATAGAGCAGACATTTAACCTCAGAATCATGCAGAGTAAGTCCTGGGATACTGGAGCGTTCCAGAGTTTCAGCCAGATCATTTATGTAGATATTAAACAGGGTTGGGCTCAGAGCGCATCCCTGTCTCACTCCACGACCCTGCTGGAAGAAAATGCTTCTGAAATCTCCAAGTTTGACCGCACATCTACTGTTCTCATACATGGACTGAATAATGTCAAATGTTTTTCCACCGATTCCAATTTTTAATAATTTGTATAATAAACCATCATGCCAAATAGAGTCGAAAGCTTTTTTTAAATCAACGAAACATGAAAATATCTTTCTTTGTTTGCCCTTAAGATTTTTGTTGATTAGAGTATGGAGAGAGTAGATGTGGTCTGATGTCCGTTGTTTTGGAAGAAAGCCAATTTGAGATTTATTTAGGATGTTGTATTTTGTCAGAAATGTAACTATTCGGCTGTTTATTATATTACAAAAAAGCTTTGCAAGATTACTGCCCACACAAATTCCCCGGTAATTATTGGGCTCAAATTTATCTCCTTTTTTATAGGGGTTATGAGTCCTTCCGACCAGGTCTCAGGGAAGTTGCCAGACCTTAACACCAGATTAAATAGTTTTTCTAGGGCTTGAATTATATAAGGGCCGCTGTGTTTCAGCATTTCATTACTAATGTTGTCTTGTCCACATGCTTTCTTGAGTTTAAGATTTTGAATGTGTTGTGTTATTTCTGAAGTTGCGATGAGTGTGTCTAATGGGTTTTGGTATTTTTTAATTGTTTTCTTTAGATCTTCTAATTTCTCCTTTGTTTCTATTTGGGGCTGATTGAGGTCTGAAGGTTTCATTTTTTGATAAAGGTTTTTAAAGTAAGAGCTCCAAATTGTGCTGCTCTTTAGTAATATGTCTGATTTGGGGCTTTCAGATTTTTTAAAGAGATTCCAAAAATTGTTTCGGTCAATGGATTCATCAATTTCCTCAATTCTAGCTTCATAATATTTATCTTTTTTGTTACAAATAAGTTTTTTATAGTTTCTCAGACAATTCGAGTAGTTGAGCCGAAGTGTCTGATTTGTTGGATCTCTATGTTTCTTATTAGCAAGCTGGCGAAGCTCTTTTCTGGTACATTTGCATTCTTTATCGAACCAAACATCTTCTTTAATTCTTTTTTTATGTGTTTTATGATTGTTTTGTTGTTTCATGTTAGATATAGTCGCCAATGTTTGCAATATATAATTAAGATCGTGTGTAGCTGAGTTTATACCATTGGTATCTGGAGTAAACTCTCTGGACATAAATTCATCCAGCAGTTTTAGTATTTCAGGGCTGCTCATGTTTTCTTTGAAATGTTCGACATTATATTGATTCCAAACGAACTTGGGTTTTAACGGAAACAGTTTTTCCTGTTTGTTTGATGTTCTGACTCCATCAAACGACTGCTTCAGGTAAAGCAGTGTTTGGCAGTGGTCAGAAACTGGAAGTTGAGGTCGGACTGTGAATGCATTAATAAAGTTTGGCTCAATATCTGTCAATGAGTAATCAACCACACTGGCTCCTAGTTTGGAGCAGTAAGTAAATCTACCAAAAGAATCTCCTCTGGTTCTGCCATTTATGATGTACAGCCCTAGACCTTTACAAAGCTTTAACAACTGCTTCCCAGTTCTGTTGATGACATTGTCACAGCTGTTTCTTGAAGTAAAGACGGGTGTTGACTGGCGCATGATGTCCCCAAATATATGATCATTACCTGTGGTATTAACATAATCCATTTCTCTTCCAGTCCTTGCATTTAAGTCACCACATATAACAACATTTCCTTTGGACTGGAAGTATAGGATGTCTTTGTGTAGGTTAAGAAAGCATTCTTCTTGGTAATATGGAGAATCATGAGGTGGAAGATAAGCTGCACAGATGTAAAGATTACTCTGGGGTAGAATAGATTTTACTTGAAGCCATATTAATGAATTTTCAATTTTGACCGTTTTTATCAGATGTTTTATATTCTCTTTGTGCCATATTAGTATTCCTCCTGAATCACGGCCGCATTTTATTTGGGATTTTTTTAGTGATGGTACAATGATTTCTCTGTAACCTCTTGGACAATGCAAAGTCTCATTACTCCGACACCAGGTCTCATGAAATATTGCAATGTCTACATCTTTTATACTGCTAAGTAAATCTTTGTCTATTGTCTTATTTCCAAAAGTTGAAGAGTGCAAACCTTGTATATTCCAACAACTAATTTTAAATGACTTCATAGATAATAAAAAGTGTGTGTGTGAGTTATTTCACGAGTTTGGAGCAGATGATGTTGAGTAGATGTCTTATCTGGTTGAGTTCATCAGCGGCAGGGTTCGGTGTCTGTTGGACGGCTGCGGCGTAGCTCTTTGGTTGTGATGTAGATCCACGAGTTGAGTTCTCTCTGCTCTTTGATGAAGGGTGGATGTTTCGTTCTGTCTGTGATCTGCTCATGCTCTGTGGATTTCGGTTGTATTCTCTTTTGTTAAGTGCTGAGTTTTTCAGCACTCTTGTGAAGAGTTGTATTCCTTGCTTGTTCAGGTGCACATGGTCATACATATGATGAGGCCGAATGTCTCTATGATATGCGAGGTAAACATTTGGAATAAGTGCACAACTTCTGGAGAGCTCTGCGTTGTTTCCCTGAATCACATGAAATGGCACATCACTCCGTGGCAGTAGCGTGGAGATGGTTATTCTAGTGTCAGGGAATCTTTCTGAAGCTTTGATGGCCACCTCTCTGAGTGCAGGAGCCACGTGACCTTCCATTACTCTTAAGTCATTGGTCCCTGTGTGGATTATGATGTGCTTGTAGGTTACATTCAGATTATTATCAGACAGGATCTGAAGAGCCTTTCTTGTGTTTGGGCACCAGAACTTCTGTGCTTTCATTTTTGGGAATAAGAGTTTCTGGTTGACGTATTTCCCGTTGGAGTCGATCAGAATAAGAGCTTCTGTTTCAGTAGTGTTGTCTGAAGCGCTGCTGTGGTCTTCTGGTGTGGATTGACTTTCATCCGCCTGACGTGACTGATGATTGTCCGTGAGGATTACTGAACAGGTCGGGTGTTTAGCAGAAGATTCTCTTCTTGTGTAAACCTGAGAAAGTTGTTCCTTCATATTGTTTATCAATTCATCTTTCTTTTGGAGTTCTAATTTAAAGATAAAAAGCTCTTCCTGCATTTCTGATTTAATTTCTATCAATTGTTTTCCCATAATTGACTTCATTTCTCTCAGTTCATCTTTGGTTTGTTGTAGTTCCTTTGACATCTGTTCTTTGTTTCTCTGTAAGTCTTCAACCTCTTGTCTTAGAGTCATTATATTCTTTTTAAGTTGCTCCATGTTGCTGTTATCATTCAGACATTCGGACAATATGAATTCTTTTAGTTCCACCATATCCATCTCCAGGAGTGAGAAATGTTCTTTCATTTTTGACATGGGAGACTGAGTTAAGGCTGTTGTAGTTGTTGTTGTATGTTGGATGTGTTTAAGTGAAGAGTCAGTAGTAAGATCTTCATGTTTTTGTATGGAGCTTGTTTCTATCTGTGACTGCTTTTTCATTTCTGTTAAGTCCACTATAAATGAACGGAGGGCTGGATCTGATCCTTGGATCATGACAGTGCCATTTTGATAGATGTTCAGCGATAGAATTCTTGAATCTTCATTTCTTTCTTCATCTTCAAATATCAAGATCTGTCTGCCTTTACATATGCCTCTTTTTGTGATGAAGGTGAAGTGTTGACAGAAAGCAGTGTGCCATAAAGAGCTGTTTTCAGTGTAGAAGAGCAGGTTACTCATAGTATTGTGATCATTGTCAGCAAACAATGTTTCAGGATTCTCCCTAATCTGTTTCTGTCTCTGGATCTGCTTTGAGTGTTCAGAGCTCTTCTGAGAGTAGACAAAGGGGCGGGGCCAGTCTGATGCTGTTGCCATGGCTGACTTTAGAATGTAAACACTCAACTGAAAAAACTGTTGATCTGTTTGTTTTCAAAATTCCTATTGCTAACTATATGTGTTTATATAGCTTAAAAACACAAAATCCTAATAATATTGATAAATATAGACAGCGAAACAAGATCAAAATGTCCACTTTCATCCAAATAAATCTCCAAAAGAAATAAATTATGTCCGTTTAAGTTCCTTTTCAAAAGTTCAGTCTATACCTCCTCTGATGTTCAGTCTGTGTCCAACTTCATATAAGTCTCGATCTAAAGGGTCTCAGCTCAAGACAGGACAAGGATCCGTTTCAGGAAAACATCCAATGGCATCAAAAGTTCATTCAAGTTCTTCTCCAATGATCCAGTTGATTCCTCCTCTGAAACTCAGTCTGTTAATGATCTCCACACAGGCCCCAATTTGAAAATGGTCTCCGCTCGAGGCGGGATAAGAAAAATCTGCTCAAAATGTTGCTCTAGTGGTGATCAGGTTCTATTTAAACTATCAGTTGTCTGTATTAAAAGGTCAATTTCTTAAATTTTCATTATATTTCTGCAGCTCACAAAAAGTGTGACTGTTCATCACGGAACTCTCTCTCTCGCTCTCTCTCTTTCTCTCTCACTCACTCTCTCTCGCTCTCTC
>CM017899.1:31645605-31723105 GCA_008369825.1 Triplophysa tibetana
GCTGCTGGTGTAAAGCTCAGAAGAGAACATGGACACGCACACACACATACACACGCGCATGCACACACACATACAAACACACACACATGAGGTGTTGAGGTGAGCTGCTCTGGACTCTCAATAGCAGATTGAGTTGTGAGTTATTAGAAACTGTGAGTAAACTCAAGAGATGTTTCTCCTCATCTCATCCTGTGTGTGTGTGTGTGTGTGTGTGTATTTACAGCCATTTCACTCCAAACCAAAGTCGTATTGTGTGTCCGCCCCATGAGATTCATCACTCAAACAGTCATTACACATGTGTGTGTCTGTCAAACATGTGTGTGTGTCTTTTGATCTGAGTGTGTGTGTAGGTGAGAGGGTGTGTGTGTGTTTGCGAGTGTGCAAGTTTGTTTGTGCCTTTGTCTGTGTGTTTGTGCGTGTGTGAGGGTGTGAGGGTGTCTGTCTGTGTGTGCATTTGAGTGCACGTGTGTATATGTGCGTGCATGCATGTGTGTGTGTGTGTGTGTGTGTGTGCGTGCGTGCATGCATGTCTGCCTGTGTGTGTGTGAGGGGGTCTGTGTGTCAAGCATGTGAGTATGTCTTTTGATCTTAGTGTGTGTGTGTGTGTGTGTGTGTGTGTGTGTCTGCCTGTGTGTGTGTGAGGGTGTCTGTGTGTATGTCAAGCATGTGTGTGTGCCTTTTGATCTGAGTGTGTGTTTGGTGTGTGTAGTGTCATCATCTCTGATAACACAACAGTTCATGATCTGTCTCTAGCAACATGCCAAAAACTACACACACCACCTTAGCAACAGGATAGCATCACCCTGCGTTCTCTCTCATTTCTCCTGAAGATGATGTAGAACAGGTGAACACACAGGTGTGTGTGTGTCACATGTAAAATTAATGAGTGCAGTATCAGACACTTTACATTGTGCTGTTGTAGTAGATTCAGCACAAACACACACACACACACACACATGAAGGTGGTGAGTCTCTAGAATCATCCGTCAGCAGCTGTCACAGCTGAGTTTTGTGATACAGAATCCTCACACTTCAGCAGAAACTTTGTCCTGTTTAAAACAACTCTTCTCAGAAAGTTTCAGTGGCAGCTTCATTTTTTAGTTAAAATATATTTTTAATAAAGCGTGGTGTGCAGCTCTGTGTCATATGAAGCTTTTTAAATGTCAGCAGATGTGAGTTTGTGTCGTATGAACTGAACGTGTCTGTGTCTGACAGTGTTGGACTGAGCCATATTACAGCACATGCTTCTTTTTAATAAACTCACAAAAATGAAACATTATTGATGTTTAATGTCAAAGATTGTTGTGACACCAGGAGTTGTGATGTGAGAGTTGTGTGCACAGAGATGTGATGATGATGAAGGATTTAAAAACCACACGTTCATTCTCAATAAAGCGAAGCATCATCATCATTCTGTGCTCTACGTACGCTTTAGTTTATATGACTGACCGTTGAGGATCATTAAGTCATGTCAGATTATTAAAAAATAATGAGGAAAATATCAATATTGTGTAGTGATGTGTGCTGATGAAGTTATTAATGTTTCAGGGGTTTTGGTCCATTAGAGATGATGTTGAATGTGTTTCAGAGACAGAATCATCTCTGGCCGTCTGACAGGAGCCGTAACACACATGTGTGTGTGTGTCTTTGTGAGTGAGTGAGTCGTTCTGTGAGTGCAGGCGTGAATGAGTGTGCATGAGTGTGAGTCTTTGTTTGTGCACACACATGAGTGTGCGTGTGTGTCTTTGTGTGTGTGCGTGCGTGTTTTCACGTGTATGTGTGCGCTTTCGTACGTGTATGTCTTTGTGTGTGTGTGTGTGTTTTAACGAATGTGTGCTCGTACGAGTGTGTGCTCGTACGTGCCCGTACGTGTGTGTGTGTGCGTGTGTTTTCACATGTGTGTGTGTGCGTGTGTTTTCACATGTGTGTGTGTGCGTGCATGTTTTCACGTGTGTGTGTGCACGCTCGTACGTGTATGTCTTTGTGTGTGTGTGTGTGTGTGTGTGTGTGTTTTTACGTGTGTGTATGCTTGTACGTGTGTGTGCTCGTACGTGTGTGCGTGTGTTTTACATGTGTGTGTGTGCACGCTCGTACGTGTATGTCTTTGTGTGTGTGTGTGTTTTTACGTGTGTGTGTGCTTGTACGTGTGTGTGCTCGTCATGTGTGTGTGTGTGTATGTTTTCACTTGTGTGTGTGCGCTCGTGCGTGTGTGTGTCTTTGTGCGTGCGTGTGTGTTTTTATGTGTGTGTGTGCGCGCTTGTTCATCTTTGTTTGTGTGCGTGTTTGTGTTTGTGCGTGTCTTTGTGAGTGTGTCTTTGTGCATGTGCGCGCACGTCTGTGTGTGTGTGCGCGTGCGGGTTTTTTTTCCATGTGTGAATGTGTTTTTGTGTGCGTGTGTGTGTGTGTGTGTGTGTGTGTGTGGTGTGTGTGTGTGGTGTGTGTGTGCACCGGTGTGTGTGTGTGTGCACCGGTGTGTGTGTGTGTGCCGGTGAATGTTGTAGATCATCATTACAAACCCACACAGCAGATGTCCTGCCTGCCTCCCACTACACTGGGAAATTTACCCACAATCCCCTGGGGCATGTGGGGAGAGTGGGTGTGAAGGCATTTGAGCAGTCAGAGACTCTGAGATCTGCAGATTTAATTTTTCACACAACATCACATTAACAGCATGCCGTCATCATCACCTCATGATTTCACAATAACAATATTCTTATCAATAAAAAGTAAAGCCGTCAAACGATGAATCGACATTTATCGCATCCAGAATAAAAGTTTGTGTTTACATAATATATATCTGTTTACTGTTCACATTCATTTTGTATTTATAAACACAACAAAAAATATCAAATATAATTTAATTTAATAAAACAATTTAATAATTTAAATGATTTGTAAATATAAATAAACACATATGAATTCTTCCTAAATATGTGTACATGAATGTTTATGTGTTTATAAATAGTAAATAATATGTAAAGGACACAGATATATATTATTAAACACAAACTTTTCTTCTAGAAGTGATTAATCGCTATTAATGGTTGGACAGACCAAATTTAAATAAAAAATAAATTATTATTTATTAAGTAATCTTGTTCATTTTGTACTTTCTCTTTTTTGCTCAGTGAATAATGTTTTAAATTGGAGTCCAGGAATCAGACACTGAATTATTAAGAAAGTATGAGAAGAAAAAGAAAAGAATCTTCACAGCTGTGTTTTTCTGACAGAGGAAGAGTTTCTAATGCTGCCAAACCACAACATGAATGAAGAAATGATTCAATGACAATAATGACACGGTCATGTGACCAAGGATGTTAAAACTGTGAGCTGATATTTGTGCAGTTGTGGTGTTTTGTGCAGAACAGTGTTGTTGAGGGTCTGGTCTCATCTTCATCTTCACAGGACCCATGCAGGAGACCGTCATTGACTTCTGGAGGATGGTGTGGCAGGAGAACACGGCGACCATCGTCATGGTGACCAACCTTGTAGAAGTCGGCAGGGTGAGTGTGTAGTTTGCGTGTTCAAATAAAGATAGTCATGAGAATGTTGAAACGCGTGAAGAGACTGTGAGTGAATTCACTCAGATCATTTCTGTTGTTTTGATAACTTTGACCGCCAAATACACTCCTGTAGTCCAGGTCACGTGTGTGTGTGACAGTCAGGTAGTGTGTAGGTTGTGTGGGTGTGCGTGCCCTGTTTTTTTTTTTATTTACGTAAAGAAATTATTAAAATATACTAAATATAATTATGTTCCTGTTTTAACAAAAAAATGTAGTACCTCTGCAGTTGATCTGTAGTTCCCAGCATGCTTTGCAACTGACTCCATTAGGAGATTCGTTTTCCAGGTTAACTGTCATCTGAAGTGTTTTTCTGTAAAAATAAAAACTTTATCATGTTTTGTGTTGATCTATCTTTGAGATTTAGGAGACTTTTGCTATTATTTTTAATTTTTTTTTTTTTAGTTGTTAGCGTTGTTCAGAAGAGCGTTGCTTGTGGCTGAAGGAGGGACGATATGAGTCATGAAGTGTGTTATTTATCTCATCCAGCTGTAACTGTGCTCATGCCAGTACAGAGACCACCAGTCTCTTCTCACTTGACCATCTATGATATAAAAATAATGTTTATCTCAATATGAAAGTAAGTGATCCGTGAAGCTGATGTCTTTTTTCTGCTTTGTTTTTAGTTGTTTACTTTTAAGTAACATTTACACAAAAACTGTGTATTTAATGAGTGAATTTACCTTTTTTCTGGTTAGTTAGTTGTACTTGAATTATAGAAGCGCATTTTACGCAAAAAAATTTTCTGCAAATTGTTACGAGGATTTAATTAAGTAACTTCTACAAGTTATTGTGTGTGTGGGAATGGTAAACCCTACGGTAAGGGGACAAAATGTCCCCACAAGGATGGCAATATCCAAAATCCTTGTCTTTGTGGTCACATTGTTTGGTCCTCATGAGGAACCAAGCTTATAAATCATAAAGAATAAACTTTTTTTAGTCTAAAAGAGCAGAAAGTTGTGTGATTGTGAGGTTTATGGGTGGGTTAGGGGCAGGGAATATGATATACAGATTGTGCAGTATAAAAACAATGTGTCCATGGAATGTCCCCATGTGTGTGTCTGTGCATGCATGTGTGTGTGTGTGTCTATTGTTTGTGTGTCTGTGTGTGTGTGTGTGTGTGTGTGTGTGTGTATGTTTGTGAGGTTCAGGTCTTGTGCAGATTGACTCTGAGGATCTCGTTGATCAAATGATCCATTCTGAGCTTCATCAGTGTGAACTGACTTAACACTAATCAATAGAGCTCATTATTAGACCTCCCGCCACAGACCCTACACTCAGTGTGTTGTGTGTTGTGTGGTTGTGCAGTGCAGGTGTTGTTGGAGTGTGTGTGTGTGTGTGTGTGTGTGTGTATGGGTCTGTCTGATATATGATACTGAACTTATAGCTGTGTGTGTGTGGAGTGGGGTTTGCCTCCCCTTAAGACCCATAAACTTACCACCACACATCTGTGTCCAGAGACCGCTGCAGATTACAGGAATTACAAAAGAGAGAGAGAGAGCGAGCTCAGTTCATCTTTATTCATTTCCCGAAGGCAATTTGGTTGCAGCGTAGAAGCAAATCGCTTAAGACAACACAACCACAATAAAGAAAAACACAATTTTCCTAAATATTCTACCCTAAAAGTAAAAAGTAAACTAAACCGGTTTGTTTTGCTGACAGGAGTTCTATATCACTCTGAGCTTTACCCAAAACCTGTGTGTAGTATATCTGGGCCATAATCATCTGCTTCCTCTCTGTTATTTGATTTCCCTGATTTACAATCCTCTCAATACAGTTCATGTTTTTCACATTCAGAGAATTAAGCAAAGCAGTAAAAAAGAAAACTGCGACAAAATCTCTGTTTTTGGAGAAAATGAGCATTTATGATCTAAATCACTACCCAATATCCACTCCATTCATTCATCTCGTACCCAATGAATTCCCTCCTAGACCTAAAACTAGTATTCATCTTTTTAGTTTTATGAACATTAAGCTTTAAAAAAGCCTTCTGACAACAAACAATACAATCTTTAACCTCCTCACTCAATAGGTGACCAGTTACAAAATCATCTGCAAATTGTATAATGTGCCTATTTCTAGACCTACTCCCACAATCATTTGTGTACAATATAAATAATAAAGGAGAGAGGACTGACCCTTGAGGTGTCCCTGGAGATGACACCCGCCATTCGTAAAAACCGTTGTTTACTTTAAGACAATCTAAAATCCATCCCGCAAGATTACGATCTGGCCCAAATCTGTGAATAAGTTTCTCAACTAAAATGTGTTTGAATGGTGTTAAAAAATTAAAAACGGTGATTGTGTGACCAAAGGTTTGCTCTTTGGAAATTTCCTTAAGGATTTCACAGGAATGAACATCAATGACATTCACAGGAATGACAAAGTCACATCACTACATATTACATTAGTAACTTTTCAACATCTAAGCGTCCATAAAAACAGTCCGGTCTCTTCATCCATACTCCCTTTTAAACATAAAATAGCATCTCTGACTAATCTTTCTCTGTGATTGACTGAGCCTTTTCACGTTTCAGAACAGTTTTTATGTCGGAACAAGAAATACCATTTTATGATCTGATGTACCATCACAGCACAGATCCAAAATGTTTCCCTTACAAGTTGGACAGGTCACAGAATGATTAAAGGGGAATCTCGGTGGAAGTAGTAGACCATCTGGGAATTTCTCGCCTACTGTTTTTTGCAGGTTTCGGAAATAATACTAATTTTTCCTACTGTATAATATAGAAGTAGGCCATTTCAGACACAGTGCAGGACTCTCTAGTATACAACACACCCCACCCGCTTGTGCTTTCGCAGGCTGGAATCAGAATCCCTCTCAGAGAGTCAAGTCTCCCTAAGGGCCACACAAACATTCCTAAAATCATGCTGGAATCATCACTGAAGCTTGAAGCTCCTCTGTCTCTGTCTGTACAGACTGCACATTTGCCAAAATAAATGTAAAAAGAGGAATTCTAGAAAGAATTTGAATCATTTTTAGCCTCTGACGAACACCTTCTTTCCGTCCTCTCTTCCGAGTATTACAAGTTGGGTCATTTTTTTGGTCCAGAGCCATTTTGTTTTTCCTTAAAATACAAGACACTTCCCATCTCAGGACACAAATATTCCACAGTTTGCTCTCTCGCTCTCTCTTTTGCTTTTTCTCTCTCTCTATCGCTTTTCTCTCTCTTTTTCTCTCTCTCTCTCTTTTTCTCTCTCTCTATCTCTCTCTCTCTTTCTCTCTCGCTCTCTATCGCTTTTCTCTCTCTTTTTCTCTCTCTCTTTTTCTCTCTCTCTCTCTTTTTCTCTATCTCTCTTTCTCTCTCGCTCTCTATCGCTTTTCTCTCTCTCTATCGCTTTTCTCTCTCTCTCTCTCTCTCTCAAGATTCAAAGAAGCTTTATTGGCATGAATAAATACATTTTACATTGCCAAAGCACAGGAAAATTAAATAATCTCTCTCTCTCACACACACACTTGTCCTATTTACTGAAATAATATGATAGTTGTTGTGTTTTTTGTCTTCAATATAATCTCAGTGGAACTGGAGTGGAGTTTACTCATCTCAAGTATCTCTTAGTGGGAGATCTCGTCTCTCTCTCTCTCTCTCTCTCTCTCTCTCTCTCTCTCTCTCCTCCAATCAGATTTCAGCTGTAATGATGGAGGAGGAAATCACATTTCCTCACTGGATGTATGTCTCAGAATAACACAAGTGTCATCGTTCTCCGTGTTTTCGTATTGTAAAGTGACTTTTGTAATCATGTTGTCATGGATGTTGCGTTGTTGTTTATTTGTGCCGCTGATATCAGATGAAAGTTATTAGCGCTTGTTTTCCTCTCGTTCTCAGCTGACAAGATTACATTTCCATATAACGAGCTTTAATGTGACACGCTGAAACCACCGCAGCGAGATCAGCAGTCGCTCTCACTACATCATGTGATAGTGTCACGTCAGGGCAGCTGTGAGGTCACGTGAGGTCAGAGGTCAAAACAAGAGCAGATTAAAAAGAAAACATCTACAAAATCTACCGATTGAGCTGTGGTTGTGTTGTTTAATCCTATAGCTGCAGATTAACATTACCAAATATGTATCTTTATGATTTTAGATTTGGATTAAAGGTGGTTTTTAGTTTTAAATACCGTTGTTTTTAAACATGTATCAGTGTTTGTGTGTGTAGTGTGAGAAGTGAATAGACGTGAGTGACCTCTCTGATCTGTATCATCAGCTTCTGTTGTATTGAACGCGATCAGATGACATTTAAAAGTGAGATATATGTGCCGCACCGTCACGGTTTGAGTTGAAAGGTCAAATGTCAGAACACATGATGCGTGATGCGTGTGTTAACACGTTCAGTCAGATGTGTTGTGTCCATGTAAGTTTTAGCTTTCACAGATTCAACAGATCGTCTGTTCCGCGTTTGAATAGTTTTCATCTGAGGTGTAAATTTAGCTTCATGAAGTTGTGATTTGACTCGTGCCCCACATTCTGAAAACTACAGAAACATTCAGGGAGTGAAATCATCCTCTTCAATTACGGAGTAAAGGTCTTTTTTAAAAAGAGTAAAGGTCAATTTTTTTATGACGGACAAAAAATTCTTTGTAAATGTGATTGACACAACGGGAGGTCGTATTTATCTTTTAACATGTGGAAATTTGATGTCTTTAAGAGTTTAATGTTCGCTCTTGTGATGAAGTGACTGTGATTGATTTCAGGTGAAATGTTGTAAATATTGGCCGGATGACACCGAGATCTACAGAGATATCAAGGTGACGCTGATTGAGACGCAGCTGCTGTCAGAATACGTCATCAGGACGTTTGCTGTGGAGAAGGTGAGAGACTCCTCCCTCTTTAAAACAGCCAATAGGGCGACCTCACGGTCTGAAATCTGATGAGACGATGTCATGGAAATCATTGATGGGTGTATTTGCTTCAGTGTTAATGCTTCAGTGTTTATTGATCTTGGATACTTTCATACCAAAAGCCACAAAACTTCAGATTAGTTTTTTGTTGGGTTTGTGGGGTTCATGATCATCTTGCTGGTGAATTCTGAAGTGTTGAAGAGAAAAATGATAACCTGCTATTGTACTGAATCCACACGAACACATAATACATCATTTGATGAGGATCTTTTGTGTTGCGCAGAATAAAGTGATACTGGGCTAAATCATCATGGTTTGTATTTTATAATTCCAGTGCGCTGGTGAATATCTGTACACAAACCCACAGACATCAGATCTCAGGTCTGATGATATTAAAGCATTTCAGGTGTGATGTATGGCAAGACGATTTTGCTTTTTATCATTCTCAGGATAAACATTTCTGATATCAACAATTCAATTTTTACTAGTATTCTCGATGTCAATAATCACTCACTCATAGAAATGTGTATTCTTGATATCAAAAATTGAAATTCAACAAGTAAAAAACGTTATTCTTGATATCTGTGAATGCATTTTTACGAGTTAATGGTTGATATTTACAGATATCAAGAATCAATAGACTGCAATTGAAATTCAATATCAAATATCAATAATTCATGTCTTTAATGTAAAAAATCGTATTTCAGACATCAGTAATGCAATTCTTACTAGCAAAAACCTAATTTTTTATATCAATAATTGTTCGGTTACTAGTGAATTATAAATAATGTGATAATGTTTATTCTTGATATCAACAATTGAAATACTACATGTAAAAATGGCAATTTCCGATATCAATGATTACATTTTCATTACTGAAAATGGATTTTTGATAAAAATAATGTGATTGTTACTAGTAAGAAAGACTTTTTAGATATCTACAATTACTATCAGATTTATTGATATCTGAAATATATTTCCTGATATCAAAAAATACCAAATACAACATGTTAAAATTCATTTACAGAAATTAAGAATGAGCATTTAAACAAGTAAAATTGAATTCTTGATATCAGGAATTTTTTTTTTCTAGTGACAAGTTAATTGTTGATACCAAAAATATTTTTTTGCTAGTAAGAATTTCATTTCTGATATCTGAAATAAGATTTAAAAAATGTAAGATATGAAATATTGATATCTGAAATTGAATTTCAATTGTAGTCTATTGTGATATTTAACTAGTAAAAATGCAATTTTTGATATCAAGAATTCACATTCTTACTAGTGAAAATGCAATTACTGATTAAAAAAATAGTAACTGGTACTAGTAGAAATTGAATTGTTGATATCAAAAATTCATACTCTGAGAATGATTAAAAGCTAATTCGGCTTGCCATAGTGATGTACATTAGTAACGCTCAGGTGATTGTGAAACAGCAGCGCAGGTGTCAGACTGAATCTTTCTCTCTCTCCAGCGAGGAGCCCATGAGATTCGTGAAATCAGTCAGTTTCATTTCACCGGCTGGCCGGATCACGGCGTCCCATATCACGCTACGGGTCTGCTGGGATTCGTCCGCAGGGTCAAAGCCAAATCACCAACTAATGCTGGACCAATCGTGGTCCACTGCAGGTATGATGTCATTATCAGCTTCATTTTGCAGATTTAAACCAACATTACGGAATGATTTTATAAGTTGTCATAAACGAATTAAAATGTCTTCATCAATGTGGATGAACAGACCGGGTTAACAGACGTCTTAATCTCTGTTCTAATTGGTCACTCTACAGCGCGGGGGCGGGGCGAACCGGCTGCTTCATTGTGATTGACATCATGTTGGACATGGCAGAGAGAGAGGGCGTCGTGGATATCTACAACTGTGTGAGAGAGCTGCGTTCACGCCGGGTTAACATGGTCCAGACCGAGGTACGGCTTCTGTCACCTTTGACCTCAACATCACACTGTACACGTCACTCATAACACACACGTACACACATGAATTTGTCATGCACCTATTAGGTCTATCCAAACAGGCGCATAATGACACAAAAGAGCACAGTCTAATATAATGTGACTTTACTTGTTGTTATAAATAAACTATGAACTATTACTACAGATTGATTGGGGTGCTGATGGATGTGCCTCTTTATGACCTGATGTAACCTTTCTGTCTGTGGCGCTTCTCCGCCCTCCTCCGCTGGCCTCCCTGCGTTGTCTTGGGTCGTTATTAACCAATGTTTCATTTCGACAAATAAAAGAATCTTAAACTTCATCCTTGAAACGTAGCCTGCGTGCACATGTTTAGCATGGAGTGCTTTAAATGGACTTGCTGCGTCTGACGTAATACGGTTGCTAATGACGTTAATGTGACGTCATAACATCAGGGGCCACGATCGAGGGAAATTAAATATCTGATGTTTTCAAATCTTGTTACACGTATTGATTAAATATGATATTAATAATAATTATAAAATATTGACCGCCCAGCAGGGTTATTATAGTTTTTATTTTTGATTAGTTTTTAATTTGTCTTTTTATGTAGTTGAGTTTTAGTTCTTTTTAATGGTTAATAAATAGTTTTGTTTTCGTTTTTATTAAAAAAAAATAACTTTTAGTTTTTATCTATTTTTAGCATTGTTTGAGTCTATTGCGTAATATCATGGTAATAAATGAACATAGACCTTGTCAAATATGTAATTGTTATAAATATTTAAAAACATATGTTTGTTGACTTCTTGAGCATCACTGCACTTTTGTGTAGATGGACAAATTGTGTATATAACTGTACACACCTACATCTAAAATGCAACAATCGAAGTGTTGAAAAGAAGTGATATTTGTGTAACTGTTTTAAAATGAAATACAAATACATCATGTGAACTCCTTAAATGCACTTTCAAGTTTTTTGGATTCTTAGCCTTCAATAAAGTCCCACAAATGCTTCTGATCACCACACACTTGCTGTTGTTTGAAGCAGAATCGTATTGAAAACAATCCCAAATTGGGCTCTGCCTCTTCCTACCTACTACCTTCACCATCACTTCCAGCATCATTGCTTCTGTCAGGAATACTCATGGTGAACCCAATTGCAGGCAGAGACGGTGGTGAAGGGGTTAACAGGTTTATTAAACAACAAAGGACACTACAAAAACAGGCAAAACAAAACCCACGAGGGGGAAAACAGGACAAGATATATATATAAGTAAACAAGGACACTGACTTACTAAACTAAGAACAGAACACTAGAAACAACACTAAACTGACACTTACTAAGACACGGGGAATAGGAAACAGGAACAACGACTTTGCATAGAACGGATACAGGAACATGTAAAGCTTTCAGCTAGACAGACGTGGGACATCATACAGCAAACAATGAACGCGCACCTGACAAAGAAACAAGAGGATGTTTTATAGGGGAGGTAATTAACACAAACTAGGAAACAGGAGGGTAGGGAACAATGACGTGACTCGGGGAGAGTATGGAAGGCCATAAGTGTCAAAACCATCTCTCCCCACAAGAAACAGAGGATTCTGTATGATTCCACCTCTAAACCAAGAAATACCTGACAGGGAGAGGTGAAACCATGACAGCTTAGGTGCTGGACCGGTCAGAAGTTAAGAGTTTGTCTGCCACCTACAGGTCATTAATAATCCTGCAATATCTGTTTGTAACACCAGTCACTCCGTGTTCAACTGCTGATTTATCACAATTTAAAATACGAAAACGTAAGATTTGTTTTACAACATTTTATTTCTTTTTCGTTCATTTTGCAGGTGCACAGTTAGGTTACAGTGCAGTTTTCCGTGTTCTTTTTTTACTTTCGTTATAATTTTATTTCAGTTAACGAAAATGTTTTTTCACTAATAGTTTTAGTTTTCATGATAGTGTTCGTTTACGAAAAAGATCTGCTAAAGATCTGGAGATCTGGAAAACATCTGCTAAACATCTTAGAAACATCTGTTCTAAATCATAAACATTTAACAGATGTCTAAACGGCGCCTATATGCAGATGAGCAAACGTCAAATAGACGTCTATAACATCTTAGAAACATCCATTCTGAATCATACACATCTTACAGACATCCTGTCATGGTTCTGCCCTATCTTGTGTTGCTCTAGTGGCAGAATCATGACAGAAACTCTTGTTTCATGTGGAGAGAGGCAATTTGACACTGATGGCCTTCCATACTCTCCGGTCTCGTTCTTGTTCCCGCCCTCTCGTTCCTCATTATTGATTGTTGATGATTTCATGCCCCGCACCTGTTCCCCTCTTGATTCGTTTCCCTTTATTATGCCCCTGTGTGTGTTTTCTGTCGTGTTCTGGTTGTCAACTGTATGAGTTCCTGTGCCTGACTAGTCTAGTTTAATTAGTTGTAGTTCTTGTCAATATGTTGACTTTAGTCTTGTTTCAATGTAGTTAGTCTAAGTCCGGTCCTGTTTTGTTATGTGACCCCCTCATGGGTCTTGTGTTAAACCTTACCCGCCGTCTGCACATGGGTCCTCTGTCCTTGTTCCCTCACCGATCATGACACATCTTCTATATGACATCTGACATCTCTGAGACGTATTGCAGATGAGCAAACTATGTATCGCAGACGTCAAATAGACACAAAGATCCGAGGAGAACGAAAGGATGCACTTATACCCGTCCTAAAGATTTGACACACGGCAGCGATGTGAAGACATTATCATATCGTATAAACACTCTCAACCTGTTCAATCGTCCATCGGCCGAGAGCACTGGCTCAACGCAGCTGCTTAAAAGAGTCATAAAGCCCAAAAAAGATGTTCACGCTCGCCCGCTTCATTTTTACAGCTCCTGACGGGGTTTATGTAGCCGCGCAGATGAAGAACTCTCAAGTGTTTGTGAACGTTCACCATCTGGAGCCGCCGCATCATTTCACATCACAGGCATCAGTGGGTTTAATGGACCGATGTTTTAGAGGCGACGTTCAGCGTTTGCCCAAACCTGCTTCTTTAAGATCACTGACCTTCAGAGGCTGCGCGTGCATGCATGCGCGTATGCGTGCGTGTTTGTCACCCTGCAGGCTCTCGTTACCTTTTCACACGCATGTTTGAACCGTCACTGTTAATTCTCGACGACACGACTGCCGAGCGCTCCCTCATTAGTAAGCGACCCTCTCTTGCATTCGTTGCGTCATGACCGGTTTGCGACGGCATGTGCCAGCCGAAAGGTCAAAGTTCGCCGCAGAGTCAGCGGTTGAGACACGTCGACCCCGTCGTCAGGACGAAGTGAAAAGTGACAGGCCGTGATTGTCGGTAAATGTCACTTCATCAGTGATCTCCATCAGACGGGATTGTGCTCGGAGCAAAAAGACAAAACATTTCAACATCGACACGACGGCGGTTTACCGCTGATGAACTTTGATGGTCTTCTTGTTGAGAAAATCCAATCAAGTGAGCAGTCACGTTCACATCTGACAAATATCAAGATTATCCAAAAATCTCAAAAGTTAAAATCTTTAAATAGTTTCTTTAGCGAATCCACGCAAAACCCTTTTGTCTAGAGTCGCATGTGATTTCTGAGGTCAAATATAGATGCAAAGAACCAGTTCAGCCCATCGGTTTACACAAAAGAAATCATCAATTATAAAATGACCAGCACACGTCACTTAATATTTTCTGACCAATCACAAGCGAGTATTCCAGACGAGGGTTAAAGTAGGTTAAATGGTGCACGTGTGTCTTTGTGTTGTTGTCAGGAGCAGTATGTTTTCATCCACGATGCCATTTTGGAGGCGTGTCTGTGCGGTGACACTACCATTCCAGCCAATCAGCTTCGCTCTGTTTATTACGACATGAACCGACTGGACCCTCAGACCAACTCTAGTCCAATCAAAGAAGAGTTCAGGGTAAGAGAGACATTTAGTTCAGTAAAAAAAACTCACTTTTCTTTCTTAAATGTGCACTAAACTGAATGTTATCACTAATACTGTGTGTGTCTGTGTGTGTGTGTATGTGTGTGTCTGTGTGTGTGTGTGTGTGTGTGTCTGTGTGTGTCTGTGTGTGTGTGTCTGTGTGTGTCTGTGTGTGTCTCTGTGTGTCTGTGTGTGTCTGTGTGTGTCTGTGTGTGTCTGTGTGTGTCTGTGTGTGTCTGTGTGTGTCTGTGTGTGTCTGTGTGTGTCTGTGTGTGTGGACAGACTCTAAACATGGTGACGCCCACCCTGCGCGTGGAGGATTGCAGCATTGCTCTGCTACCGAGGAATCACGAGAAGAATCGCTGTATGGACGTCCTGCCGCCCGACCGCTGTCTGCCCTTCCTCATCACCATCGATGGAGAGAGCAGCAACTACATCAACGGCGCTCTCATGGACGTACGACAACACAAACTTACACAACTGAGGGTTTATGTGTGTTGAGCTGATGAACCGATGAAAGTGATCTGAGTGTGTGTCTGAATGATCTCTCTTACTCAACAGAGCTACAAACAGCCGTCGGCCTTCATTGTTACCCAGCATCCTTTGCCAAACACAGTGAAGGATTTCTGGAGACTGGTTCTGGATTATCACTGCACGTCTATAGTCATGTTGAATGATGTGGATCCAGCGCAGGTCAGATCTTCACAAACTCACAGAAAAATACTCACACACACTCACCTCAGAGTCTAGTGTATGCGTGTGTGTGGTGCTTATATTTTGTGTGTCTTTAGAGTATGTTTATGTCCAGTGTGTGTGCGTGTGTGTGTGTGTGTGTGTGCCTGGTGTTTATACTGTGTGTGTACTTTGAGTGTGTGTGTGTGTGTGTGTTGTTTGTATTGTGTGTGTATTTAGAGTGTGTATGTGTTTTGTTTGTATTGTGTATTTATTTAGAGTGTGTGTGTATGTGTGTGTGTTGTTTGTATTGAGTGTGTATTTAGAGTGTGTGTGTTGTTTGTATTGAGTGTGTATTTAGAGTGTGTGTGTTGTTTGTATTGTGTGTGTATTTAGGTTGTGTGTGTGTGTGTTTTGTTTGTATTGTGTATTTATTTAGAGTGTATGTGTGTGTGTTGTTTGTATTGAGTGTGTATTTAGAGTGTGTGTGTTGTTTGTATTGTGTGTGTATTTAGGTTGTGTGTGTGTGTGTTTTGTTTGTATTGTGTATTTATTTAGAGTGTGTGTGTATGTGTGTGTGTTGTTTGTATTGAGTGTCTATTTAGAGTGTGTGTGTGTTCGTTTGTTGTTTGTATTGTGTGTGTATTTAGAGTGTGTGTGTGTATGTGTTTGTGTTGTTTGTATTGTGTGTGTATTTAGAGTGTGTGTGTGTGTGTTGTTTGTATTGTGTGTGTATTCAGAGTGTGTGTGTGTGTGTGTGTGTTGTTTGTATTGTGTGTGTATTTAGAGTGTGTGTGTGTGTGTGTGTGTGTGTGTTGTTTGTATTGTGTATTTATTTAGAGTGTGTGTGTGTGTGTGTGTGTTGTTTGTATTGTGTGTGTATTCAGAGTGTGTGTGTGTGTGTGTGTGTGTGTGTTGTTTGTATTGTGTGTGTATTTAGAGTGTGTGTGCTAGATTTTATTAAAATTAATTATTAAAATATACTTAATATAAATATGTTCTTGATTTAAAAAAAAAAAAGTTGAAATAATGAAAAGATCTTTAAATTGTTAAAATTAGTATAAAATAATATATTTCAATATGAAAGTAAGTGAACCGTGAAGTTGGTAAGTTGGTAATTTACTAAATGTTTTGAGTAGAATTTACTTTATTCTGGTCAGTAAGTTGTACTTGAATTATAGAAGCACATTTTACTTAAAACTGTTTGTGTAAATTGTTACGAGGATTAAATTAAGTAAATTCTACAAGTTATTTTTTCAGTATGTGTGTGTCTTTAGAGACGAGCGCTTCAGGCTGTGTTATGACAAATCTACCCCCCCCTCATATCAAATACACAAATAATATCACATATTCACCTGCACACACACACACACACACGATATAAAAGTGACAAAAGACAAATGAGTTGTGTAGTGAATCTGAGTATCAGAATGAAGTATTCACAGACCCTCTTGTATAGACAGTGTGTGTAGTTTTACACAATGTTCATGTACAGAATGAAGACTTCAGCGTGATGTTTAGTGCTCAGTGATCCGTTCTGAAAACCAATGAGTCTTGTGACAGATTTACTGAAACACAAAACACTGCAAATGTTTCACAGTCTTTTCTTGTAAAAGTAAAGAAAAACATTTGACATACATTCAAATCTTTGATAGGTTTATGTTATCAGCAGAGTTATCTTTGCACAGTTGTATCATTACAGATGCTCTTGTGTTATTGTTAGGTGTTAAAGTGATTCTTCACCTAAAATGAATATTAGGTTACTCTCCTTCAAGTTGTTCCACGTGTGTATGAATGTCTTTGTTCTGATGAACATAAAAGAAGATATTTGGAAGAATGTGTATAATCGGACAGATTTTGCCCCCCATTGACTCCCATAGTAGAAAAAAAAGTTCATCATTTTTTCATCCTATTTAACACAAAAGATATTTTGAAGAATGTAAGACAGCAAATAGTTTTCGGGCACTTTTGACTTCTCCTACTATGGGTGTCAATGGGGGGGCAAAATCTGTCTGGTTATGAGCGTTCTTCTAAATATCTTCCTCTGTGTTCATCAGAACAAACACTTGTATACACATGTGGAACAACTGAAGGAGAGTACATGATGACAGAATTTTCATTTTTGGGTGAAGTGTTTCTTTAAATTTATCTGTTTGAATCCTTTACTTTTTATTTTGAGGGGAAGCGATGTGGTTTGTGCTCCTCAGAGCCTAACACAAACACACACACTTCAGATGCTTGATGTGTCCCACACTACACACACACACACACTCCTGCACAACGTCTTTCATCAGGTATTCTTTCACAAACACAATGACGGCTCATCCGTTCAGACCAGCACTGATGGGACATTTCAACGAACAATGACTGACAGAACACATCTCACACACACACACAACCGTCACTAAATATTTCAGAGCATTTACACAACTGTAAGGATGTGTTACTGTTTGTCATTCATTTGTTCCTCTCTTGTGCAGTTGTGTCCACAGTACTGGCCAGAGAACGGTGTTCATCGTCACGGTCCTCTGCAGGTGGAGTTTGTCTCTGCTGATTTAGAAGAGGACATCATCAGCAGGATATTCAGAATATATAACGCCGCCCGGGTGTGTAGCACACACTTACTCCAATCTTTTCTGATTATCAGACACAGATACTCTTCTCACTCTTGTTGTATTTATTTGTTGTGTACACAAGACTGACAAAGGGAACACATTCAGAATCAAAAACTGACTGTTCTGAAGACTGAACCACAGAAATCAAACTTCTGGATTCAGAATGAAAGTTAACAGAGAGACTGTTTGAATCAGACTGACACTCAACGCTTGAGACCTTTTAAACTTGTGGATATTGAGAATACTGGGTCGCTCTGGAAAAATATATATCATTTGTTTATCAAACAATGATACCAGAAAAGTGCAAGCGTTAAAGAATCTTAAACAAGTGTAAAGTACATGATTTATGTCTAAGTGGATCTAAATGTCACCTTGTTTTCTTCAGTCAATGTTATCAAATAAATGCAGTTGTCCACTTTTAGTTTCAGTCTTTTTTATATTTTATAATAATATTCAGATCCTGCTTATCGTCCAATGTATCGGTTATCAGCTTCCGATGTTTATATTAATGTTTAGATTCTGTATATCGGCCAATATATCGGTTATCGGCTTCCGATGTTTATATTAATGTTTAGATTCTATATACCGGCCAAATATGGGTTATCAGCTTCCGATGTTTATATTAATGTTTAGATTCTGTATATCGGCCAATCTATCGGCTATCGGCTTCCGATGTTTATATTATCTGAAGAGGAAGTTTCCAAGGCAATTTCTTCTAACCACCCGACTACCTGCCCCCTAGATCCCATCCCCACCCATCTCCTCCAGGCCATCTCTCCATCAGTTGTACCCTCTCTGACTCACATTATCAACTCGTCCCTCACCACTGGCACATTTCCTACTCTCTTCAAAGAGGCCCGTATTACCCCACTACTAAAGAAGCCTACTCTTAATCCTGCACTGTAAGAAAACTACAGACCGGTATCCCTACTCCCCTTCGCTGCTAAAACTCTAGAACGTGTTGTCTGTAACCAGCTCTCATCCTTCCTCATCCAGAACAACCTCCTGGACAGCAACCAGTCTGGGTTCAAGAGCGGTCATTCCACTGAGACTGCGCTGCTCTCTGTTATCGAAGCCCTGAGACTGGAAAGAGCTTCCTCTAACTCATCTGTTCTCATCCTACTGGATCTATCTGCCGCCTTTGACACTGTTAACCATCACATCCTCCTGTCCACTCTCAAGGCTATGGGGGTCTCCGGAATGGTGCTACAATGGCTCAGGTCTTACCTCTCAGGTAGGTCATTTAGAGTATCTTGGAAGGGTGAGGTGTCTGAGTCCCAACATCTCGACACAGGTGTGCCTCAGGGCTCAGTGCTTGGTCCGTTGCTATTCTCTGTATACATGACATCCCTTGGCTCTGTCATTAGGAAACATGGCTTTTCCTATCACTGCTATGCGGATGATACACAACTCTACCTGTCTTTTCGCCTTGACGATCCGACTGTCTCAGCACGCATCTCAGCTTGCCTAGCCGACATCTCACTCTGGATGAACGGCCATCACCTGCAGTTGAACCTTTCAAAAACCGAACTGCTTGTAATCCCGGCTGATATAAAGACTTATCACAACCTCTCCATTCAACTGGGCTCATCAACCATCACACCTTCCAGAAAGGCAAGAAACCTGGGAGTGGTGATCGATGACCAGCTCAACTTCACAGATCAAGTTGCCAGCACCACCCGGTCCTGTAGATTCATACTCTACAATATCAGGAAAATTAGACCCTTCCTATCAGAGCATGCTACGCAAGTCCTAGTACAGGCTCTAGTCCTGTCCAAACTGGACTACTGCAATGCACTACTGGGAGGACTTCCAGGTTGCACAACCAAACCTCTACAGATGATCCAGAATGCGGCGGCAAGAGTCATCTTTAATGAACCGAAGAGAGCACACGTTACTCCTCTACTCATTAAGCTACATTGGCTCCCTATAGTCGCTCGCATCAAATTCAAGACTCTGCTCCTGGCCTACAAGACCACCACTGGTTTGGCACCACCTTATCTTCACTCACTACTGCAGACATATGTACCCGCCAGATCCCTACGCTCTGCAAACGAACGGCGTCTTGTGGTGCCATCCCATAAAGGTAGAAAATCTTTCTCGCGCACCTTCTCCGGATCTGTTCCACCTATGTGGAATGATCTGCCTGCTGCTACAAGATCTGCAGATTCTGTAGCCATCTTTAAGAATCGCCTGAAAACCCATCTCTTCCGCCAACATCTTACTGTTCTGTTCTGACTCAAGTTTCTTCTCTACTCTTTTCTTCTCTACTCGTTTCTTCTCTACTCTAAAAAAAAAAAAAAATGCATGAATGAATGTTTCTGTATACTGTGTTAGGCTATATGAAACCTCTTCTTTTTGATTGCACTTATGCTCTTGTTGTACTTATGCTGTCCTAATTGCTTCCATTACCTACCCCACTTGTAAGTCGCTTTGGATAAAAGCGTCTGCTAAATGACTAAATGTAAATATTAATGTTTAGATTCTGTATATCGGCCAATATATCGGTTATCGGCTTCCGATGTTTATATTAATGTTTAGATTCTGTATATTATATATGTTTATATTAATGTTTAGATTCTGTATATCGGCCAATGTATCGGTTATCGGCATCCAATGTTTTATATTAATGTTTAGATTCTGTATATCGGCCGATATATCGGTTATCGGCTTCCGATGTTTATATTAATGTTTAGATTCTGTATATCGGTCAATGTATCGGTTATCGGCTTCCGATGTTTATATTAATGTTTAGATTCTGTATATCGGCCAATATATACGTTATCGGCTTCCGATGTTTATATTAATGTTTAGATTCTGTATATCGGCCCAAATATCGGTTATCGGCTTCCGATGTTTATATTAATTTTTAGATTCTGTATATCGGCCAATATATCGGTCCATCCCTACCTATTAGTGCTCGAGATAAAACACATTTTTGGGCATGTGCTTGTCTTCTTGCTTCTTGAGGATTGACCACAGGTACTCTAGATGGGATTAAGATTTGGGGAGATGCTTTTTTTTGCAGTTATTTAAAATACTCAACTCAACTCAACTCAACTTTATTTATATAGCGTTTTTTACAATTTTCATTGTTACAAAGCAGCTGTACATGAGACACATTGAATACAAGTAAAAAACTAAAGGCATATACCTGTAAAAACAAGACAAAGGTGAAAACAACAAAGACAGACATACAAATGCTCCACACACACAATATGCAAACATACATACACACACACACACAGTGAAAGCACACATTGGCGATAAAGGAGAAAGAACCACAGGTCAAATATTAAACGGACTATAAATTCTTATATGCAATATTAATTATGTCTAATTTCTGAATTCTAAAGCAGCCCCCCCGGCCAGGCAGATAGTGCAAAACAATATGCAAAAATACATCGGATCACTCTGCATAATAATCTTTAGACAATGTGAATGAACAACACAACAGCCTCATCATTTATGTCACTGACTAAACTTTTGACCTCAACTGTACACCAGACACATGAATGAAGAGAGTATTTGAAGAGCTCTTTTCCAAAACGCTATAAATCCATTTTAATAGTTTTCTTGAAAATGACATTTTTTAACCTAGACTCATACATTTTGTTAATATTCAATGTATCCTGTTAAAATTGTCTGTTGGCTCAGTCTGAACATGTTAAACAATGATTGTTAAATGAAACAACAATATTGTTGATTATAAATTCAATTTTTATTTCAATTTTTCTCAAAACGCTACAAATCCATCCTTTTTTTCAATACAATTTTGGTTCATTTCTTTTTAAAAAAAACAAACAAGAGAACATGAAACATTTGACATCAGGGACTCTATTTATATACTATACATTAATATAAATCAAATAAATGCAAATGCATGAAATAAATAACAGCCAAATAAAATAAATAGTAACAAACTAAATAGTAAAATAAAATAATATTTTAAATTTCATGTTTCAATATTTTCCATCACATACAATAAATAATTTAGAAATAACACATACAAATACCACTAACGATTGAATTCTGATCGGTCGAGAGGACATATTTAGGCTGAAAACAGCTTCGGGTTCATAGCGTTTTGGAAAGAAACTGCATCTTGCAGAACATTTTAAACAAGGAAATATAGAGATTTGACATGAAACACTGATGGAGCAGAGAACAGGTTTAGTGCACAGAAGAATGGCATGACAAACTCATATTTGGCACTTATGCGTTTTGGAAAAGAGCTCTTCATATAGAATCCAGTGTAAATGAGACGTTTATCACTCTTGATTGTTTGAGATGTTCAGTTCCCTGATGATTGTGTAAGTGTAAAGTCTCTTACTGTGTGTGTGTGTTTCAGCCGCAGGACGGGTACCGTATGGTTCAGCAGTTTCAGTTCTTGGGTTGGCCGATGTACCGCGACACACCTGTGTCCAAACGCTCGTTCCTCAAACTCATCCATCAGGTGGATAAATGGCAGGAGGAGTATGATGGAGGCGAGGGCCGCACCGTTGTTCACTGCCTGTGAGTACACTACTGACACACAACACTACAACAACAACACTCACAACACTGCTCTTACTCAATAAACTTCACACACACCTGCTGTCAGCATCACTTCAAGAACAAACTTGTGTACATGTGTAACAGAGTCAAACCAGTGAAGTGCTGAGCAAGTATGTAAACCTCACTCCTCTGCCTCAAGGACTCTCTAGCGACAGACGCTAGGGACTGCGGTCTTTAGCCTCCTCGCTAGAGCGCCCGACTCCCATGCAGAACCGACCTGGTTCGAAGCCCGCCTGGAGTAGGTGTGGTTCGTTCCGTCACACATGTGTGTTGTGACTGTGTGTTGTGACTGTGTGTTGTGTGGTAAATATGTGTGTGTTTCTATTCATGTGTATATGTGTGTGTGTGTGTGTGTGTGTGTGTGTGTGTGTGTGTGTGTGTGTGTGTGTGTGTGTGTGTGTGTGTGTGTGTGTGTGTGTGTGTGTGTGTGTGTGTGTGTGTGTGTGTGTGTGTGTGTGTGTGTGTGTGTGTGTGTGTGTGTGTGTGTGTGTGTGTGTGTGTGTGTGTATGTATGTATGTATGTATGTGTGCTTGCGTGAGTGTGTGTGTGTGTGTTTCTATTCATGTGTATGTGTGTGTGTGTGCACGCACGTAGGTGTGTGTGAGTGTGTGTTTCTATTCAGGTGTATGTGTGTGTGTTTGCACGTAGGTGTGTGTGTGTGTGTGTGCATGCGTGCGTGAGTGTGTGTTTCTATTCATGTGTACGTGTATGTGTGTGTGTGCATGCGTGCGTGAGTGTGTGTTTCTATTCATGTGTATGTGTATGTGTGTGTGTGTGTGCACGTGTGTGTGTGCATGCGTGTGCGCGTGTGTGGGCCCGTGTGTGCATGTGTGTGTGTGTTTAGTTTCTTATGTGTCAAATCTAAAGTTGATAAATATAGATATTAATTAATGAAACTTGTGATTTAGGCTTGAAGTTTAAATGAGAAATGTCACACAAGTCTGTGTGATGGCAGTAGAAGAACAGATCAATAATCATTAGTGGAATCATTCCTCATAAACAGACAGTCTGAGAGTATTGAGACGTGACATCATCGCCACCTACTGACTAAACACAATAACTACACAATCAGCTGTTTGAATCCAGTCCACAGGTCTCAGAACTAAAGCCAAACACACAAAATCAGACAAACAGATCAGACACAATCAATGAAAGAGTTTCATGTATAATAATGTGTATTGTATGATATGTGTGTAATGTGTGTAATGTGTGTGTCTCCTCAGGAACGGAGGGGGTCGCAGCGGGACGTTTTGTGCCATCAGTATCGTCAGTGAAATGTTGCGACATCAGCGTTCGGTCGATGTGTTTCACGCCGTTAAAACCCTGAGGAACAACAAACCCAACATGGTGGATCTGCTGGTACACAACCCTCACCTCACAATGTTTTACACAACAGTCAAAATCATGTCTATTGTGTAACTAAAAGAAAAGAAAAGGCCTTTGACTCCAAAGAACACAAGATGCTATTTTAACATCATTGATCAGATTAAAGAACTTCGTCTAACATGCATACAGTAGTTAAGACCTCAATATCAAATAAATATTCACATGTATTATATATGATGTGTGACACATAATGACATTGTGTGTCTGATGTGTGTTCTTTTGTGTTTGATTTCTTGTAGGATCAGTACAAGTTCTGCTATGAAGTGGCTTTGGAGTATCTGAACTCAGGCTAAAACAACCAGAGTGTGTGTGTGTGTGTGTGTGTATGTGTACAGTCAGCTTGTATATCTTTACATATATATACAGTTATCCAGCTGTGATGCATCAAAACTCTAATTAAGCTCCACCCTCTTTTAACATGCCGCTGATGTCACTTCCTGTCACACCTCCGTCAGATGTGTGGCTCTCTCTCGCTCTCTCTCTCTCTGAAGTCCAGTTTTGCTGAAGATTGTTTAGATGTCGTTTTAGAAGGTGTTTGTTTTGTTTATATGGAACGATGTGGATGTTGTTTCAGAATCTGATGATTCAGTCAGATGATCAGACGTGTGTTAGTGAAGTCGACACATCAGACTCATTCGCTCTCCATCATTGATCACTGGATGAATAACAGCGGACATAAAACTGCAAATAAAGACTTTTATTGACTTCACACACCATAACAGACCACAGAATGATTTAACCATCATGAGGTCATCACATGCTGTGATCCAAAGCTTTCTGTCTTTACTTGCCTTTCTTTACTTTTTCATTTCATTTTTTTATTTTTGCACACCCATTTTTTATATTGTTTGTTTATACTGTAAATATGAAGTCTTGTGTGATATTTATTCAGGACAATCATACTGTAATGAGTTCATATTGTTTGAAGAAATATATATACTGTATGGATCAATAAATGCCTTGTTGTTTCGACCCACAGAAAACTTGTGCGTGTGTCATTTCAGTTCTTCTGCTTGCTTTCTCTGTTTTTATAAATGATATTAAACCGGCCAATGTATGACATGGTTTTAGTGCATTAATAGCTTTCACTCTTCTGTTAAAAATGTGCAGTTATTTATTTTATTGTTTTATTTTGTCACTTTGTTGCCTATCTATCTGCAGTCACATGTATTACGTAACAAGTCCGCCTTTGGAAATATGTTTCCTTTGATGCGTGTTTAAAAAATAAATATAAAAATTAAAGAGTTTTTAGGGGTTTATTGTGCATTTTTATCAGATAATTTAGCGGTGATTCTATCTCAATTTATCCGTGTGACAGTTTTCTGAACTTTCTGCTGAAAACTGCATTAAAAGGCATTAAATTAAAATTAAACTAATTTCAATAATATAAAACGTGTTTTCGTGTTTTATTAAATGGAATGCTTTGTAAAAATAACATGAATCTGTTATCCATCGGAAGACTTTTGTTTTGTTTTCAGTGGTGCGCTATTCGTCCGTCGTCGCTGTGGTTTGACGTCATCACGCCGCGTCGCCTGCTCCTAGACACGTGAACATATAGTTATATGTAAACTGGTGAGTTTTAAATTGTTTTATGTGATTAATGATCACGATTCATGTTCAGCAACGTCTCGTTATTACACACATGTGTTTTTATGTCTCGCCTCCGGTATTTACTCTCTTATAAGACGCGTGTTTGATGTCATGCAGAATAATGACCGTTCATACACTGCTCACATGTTTAATTGTGCCATCGCCCTTAATTTCAAAGGTTTAAAACTGTGATTATAACGCTATAATATTGTTTGCACATCAAACTGACCATAACTGGTTTTAATAGTAAGTTTACAAACCTCCACGTAAAAATAGTCCACTGTGAAAACCGTGAATATTAACCGTTTCAAATGATGAAAACAGTCGCATTCGTTGACACAAAATACAATAACACTCCACAAATATGACCAATAATACTGCAGTTACCGGTTTTAACATTCTCTAATTGTATTCAATATAACGGTATACCGTTATTACAACCATTAACTTTAAAAAAACTTAATATGATTGTGCTTTTGGAAATGGACCTTTACATTAAGACTTTTATTTGCATTTTAGGCTCATTTTCATTAATGTATAGTTAAGATCAATACTTAATAATGTTAATGCTTAGAGAAATACTCATATTTGTTAATATCGGCGCTTACTTTCACCAACATATGTGTGTGAATCACGAGATCAGTGATGATGGGAATTGTGTGTCGTGACGACGGAACTTAATGGTAAAGTTTATAATCTCGTACAAAACAATTCAAAATCTCTAAATAAGATGACTCCATTTTTAAGATTTTTGAAAAATCATGTTTTTTATTCTGTATTTTTGTGTTAGTTAGCTGTATTTCTTAGTTATTATGGCTTAAAACAAATCAACCAACTGCAGTCTGATTGTTATTAATTGGAATATACAGTAAAAAAACATGATTTATGAAAAATGGAGTTATCTCATTTTGGAACCAAACTATTCAAATAGTTTAGCTTAAACTTTACATGAGTAGTTAGTACCATGAACCCGATAACTTTGAGTCTAGTCTTTTGATATTCGATAATAACTTGATGACGCTTTCTCGCATCAGAAGTCCCAAGTCAGAAGTCAAGGCTCGATGGAAAGGAACAAATAAGATTTAAAACCCAAGCAGGTAAAAGTCATACCTCCACTCTCTCTGGTTGTACACGTTTACATCCCATAGAAAAAAACTGCATGAGAGACGCCTTGTGGTTACTCTCACAAAAGAGCTCGCAATATTTCCTGTTTATTCTTCACCTTCAGTCCAAACACAATACATTCTTATTAAAAACTCTTCTATATTTGATCTGTCCCTCTGAGGGTTGTTTCGATTGACGATACTATCATGTATGGATGACCCTCAGACCTGTCAGAGATAGCTGATTCCCTAAACCATAGTTGGCTGTTTGACAATATATGTTGCAAATCAATAACATGCGTTGCGCATTTCTTCATGCTTGCAATGCATACGGCTTTACATCGTGCCGGAGAGAGTTTATACTGTGCGAGCTTTGAGTTTTCATGGACGAGAGAGTTGATGAATGATAAATGACTTATAGCACTAGTTGACTTTCTCTTGTTTAAAAGGTTGTAGTGGTAAGAAACAATTTTGCCAACTGCACTGAACTTAAACTCTGACAGAATGCTAATTTCAGTCACACTTGAGCATTTTCTGGACACGTAAGTTTCTGTTTGTGTCCACAAATCCAGCTTGTCATGGATAAATAAGTAAATCGATAATATGATACGGCGATCCACAGGCTGGCGTTAGAGCCATTCGGACTATAAAGAATATCGCTCAACACTAGTCCCTCTTCAAGCTTTTATTTCTCTAAACGACTGTTAACACTTTGTAAGTTTCTTTAAATGAAAGCGTCACGCTATGCTTAAATGTGAATCAAAAATCAAGTTTGTGGAAACAAATGATAAAGTGTGTAAATCAAGCTTAAAAACATAAAAAATCTGCAACAGACAGGAAGTCACAAATCATATATTAAGTTCTTGCTGCTGTGTTGTTATTATTATAATAACACACCACTTGGGTTTAAGACCAGAAAGGAGTCACTGGTCTGACAGCACAAACAACTCTCTGTGATGGTGTTCTTTGCACAGATGCTTGTGTATTTGCTAATGACTTTGGAGTTTGGTTGCCAGCCCAAAGTTCCCAAACTCGTGAAGCTACAGTCATTTATTTTAAATTCATATTCCTGAGCTGTTTTCAATGACAGTAAATGAGTCAAAGTGTCGATTCCATCGACTCGAAAAGTGGGAGTCGAGAGTCAGAGTCCATAAAACCCGAAACCGAACACCCCTATAAGTAACTGGTGTCGTTTACAGCCCCCTATGCTGGTGTAAATCAGCACTACATGTTTCTGGTTGTTCTGGACCAACAAACAGCACCAGTCTCCTTATTCTACAGGGTTTAGTTTCATTAATTCTAGTAGTAGGTCCTTTGTCATCGGGGAAATGACGGCAGCAGTCCTGTATAAACCCCGAGACAGTAAAGTATGAGGAATACTTTAATATGAGGAATGAGGAATAATGTAAATCATACATGTTTACAAAAATGAGTCAAAACATACAGGTGCACACACACAGTTTTCTTTGAAGAGCTCAGATCATCATCATGTGTGTTTTAATGCAGTGTTGTGTTGTAGGTGTGACGCACGCGTGTGATGGTTGAGAAGATGGCGGCCAAAGGTCAAAGGTATTTTAAGGCGTCCCAGAAGCCGGGCAAGAAACGCGGCGCACAGAGAGGCAGTGATGGTGCGGTGAAGAGAGCGAGACTGGACGCCATGACCGTGGGATATTACCGCCGCATCTGTGACCGACTGAAGGAGGGATTCACAGAAGACGAGGAGAGAGGTGATCATTATAAGTGTGTTTATCAGAGGTCCAGCAATTCATTGTTTAACGATAATTTGAACAATAATCCCCGACGATAGTTTTTCCTAGTTACGTTTGATCAGTCGAGCAGGTAAAGCTCTACTGTGAGTTCAGAATATAGTGTACAACAGCGACCTCTAGAGGTGGAAATAAAACTGACACTCCATTGCTAATTTACATTGTGATTTTATTTTAAATAAACCATTAAAAAAACGATTGGTATTTAATCGTGATTAGTAGGTACTGACGCCATTAGTAATCGTTATCGTCAAAGTCCAATATCGGTCTTCCTCTAGTGTTTATGTGAGTTTATGTTTTGTCTCTCAGATCTGTTCGTGGAGAACGTTCTGTCAGAGGTGAAGGGCAAAGCTAACGTTGTCGCCATGGACATGACGGGCAGTGTGGCTCTGGAGAAGCTGCTGTCATTGGCCAGAGTCGTCCAGGTGGGGGAGGTGCTCGCGGAGCTGGGCGGAGACACGGGGTCAGAGTTCAGACGTGTAGCGTGCGATCCGTGCGGAGGTCATGTGATGGAGAGCGCTCTGAGACAGACGCACAGGTGGACAGGTGAGATTCATAAGCTTCATGGGTTTTTAAACGCATGCTAATATCACATGTTCATGTATGATATGTGTTCAAATATTCTGTGTCAGATTTATTTATGATGAGTGTTTGTTATAAAGAGGAAAACGGAGGCGCAGAAGAGAAATCTGAGGCAGAAGAAGAGGATTATGGGACGCTGGAGGTTCAGGTGCAACATCTGTGTGGAGTGGTCAGAGAAAACATCACAGAATTCATCAAAGATGCACACGGATCTCACGTGCTCCGAACGCTCATACATGTGCTGGCAGGCTGTTTGACTTCAGAGCTGTCTGATGCTCAACACGGTAACAGACACACACACATGAGCACACTTTATTCATGTTAATATATACTGAAACATGTCTGACTCGCTCAAACGGTTCCTTCTAAATGTGACAGCAAAAAAGGACCGAAGATCCACAAGCGAGATGACAGATTTTGAGATTCCAGCATCGTTCTGGTGGGAGCTGAAGCATCTGTCTGATTCTCTGATGGAAAACATCAACGGTAACGTCCGGGGTCATGTAGAGGTCAGAGTTCAGATCCCAGTGTTCTTCATCATCTTCATCATGTTTATTTACAGTCTGCGCGACCAATCCCAGCGCCAGCGCCACTCTTCAGACGCTACTCACCGTCTGTCACAGGAAGAGACCCATACTGTGTAGAAAACTCAACAAGGGCATCATGGGATACCTGACATCACTCAGTTCTGCTCCTGGTGTCAGGTGATGTTCAAAGCATTTCTCTCTTCCAAACCATAAAAACATTCAGTGCCTTAGCGGGATACTTCACCCAATAATCATCGTTTACTGACCTCAGAGTTGTTCCAAATATGTATAAATGTCTTTGTTCAGATGAACACAAAAGAAGATATTTGGAAGAATGCTTGGAACCGAACAGATCTTGGGCACCATCGACTCCCTAGTAGGAAAAAAAACCCGGTTGAACACAAAAGAAGATATTTTGAAGAATGTAGAAAGCAAAAAGTTCTTTGTAACAAACATCCTTCCAATTTCTTAAGCTCTGTTCAACCAAACAAAGACATTTACACAGATTAGGAGCAACTAGAGACAGTCATTTTCATATCTGGGTGAAAGAAAACTTCTAAACGCGTCATGGGCTCAGCATGCCTGTCAACAAACATTAAACATGTATACAAAACAATATATACATATAAAGGATTAAAAAGTGTAAACCAGATAACTCTGAGCTTTCGTTTGAAGGGATTTAGGTAAGGGCGTGTTTGTGTTTGTCTTCACATTGTCAGAGTTTTAACATTTTTACGCACTTCTCAAGCTGTGGTGAAATATGAATCTGATAAAATCGATGGACTGTGCAAACAATATCTTCTGAGAAAAAACAACTTAGATACTAAATATATTAGAGATGAACCGATACCAAAGACCGATACCTCATGTGACACCGACTGAAATCTGTTGTGAAATTTGCTTTAAAAGTTTGTGACAATCACATCAAATTATATTTATATTTATTTATAAATATATAATATATATTATTACATGTAAATATATTATTACATTTAAAAATGTAAAATTTGAAAGAACTAAATTAAAATGTAAACTTTGAAAGAACTAAAGTAAAAATCTAAACTTTGAAAGAACTAAAGTAAAAATGTAAACTTTGAAAGAACTAAAGTAAAAATGTAAACTTTGAAAGAACTAAAGTAAAAATGTAAACTTTGAAAGAACTAAAGTAAAAATGTAAACTTTGAAAGAACTAAAGTAAAAATGTAAACTTTGAAAGAACTAAAGTAAAATGTAAACTTTGAAAGAACTAAAGTAAAAATGTAAACTTTGAAAGAACTAAGGTAAAATTTAAACTTTGAAAGAATTAAATTAAAATGTAAACTTTGAAAGAACTAAAGTAAAAATGTAAACTTTGAAAGAACTAAAGTAAAAATGTAAACTTTGAAAGAACTAAAGTAAAAATGTAAACTTTGAAAGAACTAAAGTAAAAATGTAAACTTTGAAAGAACTAAGGTAAAATTTAAACTTTGAAAGAATTAAATTAAAATGTAAACTTTGAAAGAACTAAAGTAAAAATGTAAACTTTGAAAGAATTAAATTAAAATGTAAACTTGGTAAGAACTAAAGTAAAATTTAACTTTAAAAGAACTAAAATAATAAGTAAACGGTAAACTTTAAAAGAATTAAAGTAAAAATGTGTTTTTGTGTATCTTCTGTCAGTCCTCTCCTGGTGTTCCTGAAGGATCCGTCGTGCAGTCATCTCATTCAGACGGTCTTTAAGTTCTCTCAGAAAGCTCTGCTGCGTGACGTCTATAAGAATCATCTGAAGGAACAGCTGATGTCTCTGGCTCTTCATCGCATCGCAAACTTCACCATCCAAACCCTGATTGAAGTCTCCAGCGGTCTCAAACTGGTACGTCATCATGAACATCTTCCCTCTACAGGAGAGAGGGTTTTGTTGACATGTCTTTGATCTCTTGTAGTTTCTGAAGATCTTTGATGAGCTGATGGAGGGCTTTGAGGCGGTGCTCGCCGCCGGTCACATGGGTGTTGTCATTCAGCTTGCAGAGAGCTGCGTGCAGTGGGAGGACAGACAGGACGCACTGATGCAGCGCCTCCTAAAGGTGTGGAAGACTATGACATGCATCATCTTTTACACACACCTGTGGGGATGATGATGTTTTTTTAGGCCAAGACCCAGAAGCAATTTAGCATCCAGGTTCACTTCTCTCAGAATTATGTTTTTTTTAATGGTTTAAATGTCACAAGCCCAAAAATATTTTCAGTAATACACAAATATTTTAGAAGCACATTTTTTTTTTTCGTAGTTTTATTAATATTTTTTTAGTTTTCCATTAAGCAATTTTGTTATGCGCTTTAAGCATTTTATTCTTTATTTCTTTAAGTTGTTGTACAAGTTGAATTTTTTTTATTTCAGTTTAAGTTAAGTTTTCATTTATATCTAGTTGATCATTTAAGTGGTTAAACTTATTTCACTTTATTGCAAAGGAAACAAAGCTTTTCAAATAATATTTAATTATACTATTATTTGAAAACACTTAACATTTAGGCCCATATTTTAGAGGCCGTTTATACGACGGTTAAAGATAATGTATGTGTTTAATGTATTTTAGTTGTTAGTTTAGACAGAAACTGTTTTAGCGGACTGAAAACACAAACTTCTGAAAAAGGGTCTCAAAGTGCAACTTTTTGAAAACACCGTTTCCATGTAAACTGCAAAACTGAACTTTCTGAAAACCATGATGTCACGCGCATGTGTTTTAGGCGCTCAGTCGCGTGAGTATAGCTTAAAACAACATGGCGTCGTCATGTGTACGTGAAACTTTTCAAAAACCCCCAATATTTTTTTTCCTGTTTTTCATCGTGTTAACGTGGCCTCAATTGACCTTGATTAACAGAAATCTTTTAATCGTTTTTCTTTTCATTAACTATAATAACACTGGTAATAGCTCAACTGTGATTTTTTTTAACTTTTGCCTGTCGAAACAAATTATTACATTGCACTTCAGATTCAAATCATGTATAAAATATCAAAAATATGGTCACAGTTCCAAAAATGTAAATGGAGATTGTTTGGAGCAGTGTGTAGTTTGTTCATAGTCCAATTTAGCTTTTATATCTGGACACAACTTTTGTGTAGATTATCTTGTTGATCACAGAGCTTCTATATAACAACAATCAGAAAGTTCTGTGGGAAAAAAAGCCTTTTGACTATTAAGAGAGAATCAGTGTGATGCTAATGTTGTGTTGGCCTTCAAAAACTGCATCACGCGGGTCACATGATTCACAGTTTTTCTCTGTTATTTCATCACGATTTAAAATGTCTTTTATAGAGAGAGCACACATGAGCAGGTGCACAGATAAACGGCTTTCTATCGTTTGTGGAAATGTACCAAAGAGAGATAAAGCAAATATCTTCCTCCCTTCGAATTCTCACCACAAGGACGAACTGAAGATTCCTGTCAGAGACGAGGGCGTTCTTCTGCTGTTTAAACACATAGCTTTAACTTTTACTTCCAGAGTGGTTCAAAAACACACAGAGATGTAATATATCATCAGTGTTACAGTAGCTCATGTGATTCAACACACATCAATGATCTTCACTGAAACGTTTACTGTCATCATTTGTTCTGAAGGTGTTTCTTCACATTTTGTAGATAATGATAACTTAACTATTAGTTCCTATCATTACAAAACTAGCATTTTAATTAAATTAGTGCGATTCTTATGCTGTGTTCACACTAAACCAGAACAATCGTGTTCCACTCTCTTTATTACTCGCGGGAAAGTTTATTTTTTTGCGTGAGTGACGCGATCTAGCAAATATTTTCAACCTTTGTACAAGATGAGATTGACAAGCGTTCGCGGGAATCGCGCCGCCAGAGTAGTTCACATCAATACACGTTTTTGCATTGACTGTGTATGTAATTTACTGGCACAAAACGCTTAATTTGGGTTTGGTGTGAACCCAGTGTTATACTCTCAGTTTCTCGATTTCTCAGTTTCCCCTAACCCCATCTTTCACTTTCGTCAGCGCCCGGCTCGACTAATGTCCATACTGTGAACCTCATTGCTGATTGGCTACAAGCTTGTTTTGGTACTCGGCTCGATTTTGTCTAAATAAGAGTAATTCGGCATATAGAGTCCGAAATTCTCGTATGCGTTTTTCGTATTTGGCACTGGTTTGTACGGTGACTCTGAATTGTCAAAATGGCTACGGATGCGTAAAACGCAAAAAAAACGAACGGCGTACGAAAAATGTGTAAATGTGATTGAAATGAGTTCGTATTTATTTTTAATGTGCAGAAATTTTGGACTCGATGTGCAACGGCCTTTAGTCTGAATAATGAAGAACAATCTGAGCTCGGAATAGATGCAAGACCTCAAGAGCTACTTGACAAACCCACGAGGGAACATTTCCGTAAATTTATAGATCATCAGATTTTTATGTATTTCGGATGATCTTTAAACAGAGAAATAAAATAAGATGGAATGACTCAATGACTCTAAACCTGTATCCGCTTGTCAATATGAAACGGCTTTGATTTGGACTCACTTGATACGTCACACTTCATTTCATTCACGTCAGAGACGTGTGTTGGTTTTTTGACTGAAGCAAGTATGTTGTGCTCATTCAAGAACCTCTGCGAGTTATTCTGTTTTCAGCTGCAGACGATCAGATATTATTAAAGTGTGTGTTTAGATGTGTGATGGACTTTATTTCCCATCAGGCCTTTCACTGCAGCGACCCAGCATCACGTCACACATCATGTCTGCCTCTGTTTCTGTCTTTACTGGCGTATGAAGTGCGTTACCAGACTGAGACAGCAGGAGACGCCACCGTCACACAGGTACAGACGGACCTCAGACATCATGGTTCATTCATCCGTCTCTTTCATATCTAAAGTGTGATCGTGTCTCTGTGTGTTCTGTCTGCACGCAGAATCCTCTGTCCATATGTTATCACGGGTCTCGGCTGGTTCAGGCATTGGCCAAGTTTAAAGATCGATCCATACTGATGAACAGTCTTCACGCTCTGAGTTCGGCAGATCTGAGGACTCTGGGGACGGACAGCGCCGGCAGTCACGCTCTGCAGGCTCTGGTGACATCAGCCAGCGATAAAGGCCGAGGAAAGTTCCTCAGAAAGCTGGAGGTAAAACACGTCCCGATGCCGCAGAGATCTTAATGCTGACACGATGATGAATTCACTGGAAATGTTTTGCGACAGGAGCTGTACGTTCCGTTGGCCTGTTCGAGATGCGGCAGTCGTCTGCTGGAGGCGGTGTGGAACAGCGCCACCGTCAGTCAGAGACAAAGCATCGCTGAAAAACTGGGTAGGTTTGACTGGTGTTTAACAGCTGACATTATCTGAAGTGATGTGAGACACGGCTTTCCTTCAGCTCAGGAGAGAAGTGTTGCAGACATTCTGTAGTTCAAGGGATTATGGGTAATACGATGCTCACATTCTTAGATGCATGGCATAAAATGTGAAGTTTTTACTATGTTATAATGCTTTTATTGTCCTAGTTAGCTGTGTTTTTGGAGTTATTATGGGTGAAATCAAAACAAACCAACTGCACTTTGATTGATATGAATTGGAGGCACAAAAAAAAAATTATTATCTCTTTTTGTAAATAAATTATTCTATATTTATAAGGACTGTCAAAAGACTAATCGCGATTGATTGCATAGAAAATAAAAGTTTGTGTTCGGTACAAACTCTTTTTTTATTTCTAGATACAAAACATACACATACTTGTATATATATTTAGGAAATATTTAAATGGATTAATTTATATTTACAAATAATTGAAATTCTAAAAAAACTTTTATTACTGATTATATGTTGTATCTTTCTTAAAAAAATGAATTTATGTGTATGTGTTCATAAATACTACATGAATTTGTCAGTACACCGACATGAACGATTAATCGTTTGACAGCCCTAATATTTATATATATCTTTATATATTTGTATTTATCTATATATATTAAACTTAGTAAAAATACATAAACATTCTTGAAATAGAAGTGTGTAAATCCTCATTATACATCACTAGAGAAATATTCAAGTTAAATTCACATCTAGATCAAATGAGTTATTTGTTATGATTTTGTGTCTTAAAAACACGTTCCTCACGTTGACTCTTATTTTGCTTTTTTATTAAAACGGTCTCACTTTTTAGGCTCGATTCGTAAAATGCAAGATGTGTTTAGAGAGGTTTACTTGCGTTAAAAGAAATCAAACGTTTTCCTTTGTGTTTTATTAAGGTTTGAACACCAACGTTGTCTGAACTAACCATTGTGCACGTTGTTGTCGTATACATGATCGCTTGTTTGTTGAAAACGTTGTGATTATTCACACACGGTTGTTCATTCAGTGGCATTATATCTCATATTATTCTCAAGCGTTTGTGTATCGTGACGCTTGTGTTTTTCTGTCTGCAGTGTCCAGTGAGAATCAGCTCAGATCCGATCAGTTCGCACGACACGTTTGGGCTAAATTCGGTCTGACTCACTTTACGATGCGGCGGTCGGCCTGGCTGGAGGTTCAGACGGGAGAGTCGAAGAAACTGAAGATGTTTCGTGACATTCTGGAGTAACGGCGGTTTCTTCATCACTCGTTTCTTCTTTAATCATGTTAATACTCATAAATGTACGGTTTCGTAAATAAAAACATCGGGAACACGTTGGACTCTGGTGTGATTTTGTGTGTGCGAATGCGCCGTGCTTTTGTCGCGTCTGGCGAAGGTCATCGTGGATGGAGCAGATACCAGTCCAGCTGTGGTTTCTCTCTATCTGCGTGGGAGCGGACCGTCGGAATCTGTGCGCCGGGGCGATGTGACATTCAGCCGTATGAATTCTCCTGACGTAGTCAAAACCAAAGAGCTGATACGACACAAGGACCTGAGAACCTCTCACAGTAGTGCTCGTGTGTGAGATCTGTGAACTTTACCAGCGTTCACCTTTCTCACACTTCACTATGATGAAGTACACCGCAGTAATTCCTTCATGCGGTTAAATCATAAAACAACACCCTGATGTGACTTTAGAAAGGAAAAACCAAATCAAGCAGTGTGACCGCACCGTTAAAAGAGTGAGTTTAGCGCCAGCGATGTGATTTCTCAAGAGAATTCAAGGGTTGTGGGTTTCCTGAGGGTCCGGTCCCATCCTCCCTCGTTAGCGAGCACTCATTAGGGAGCTGTTGACGGATAAGAAGTCTTAATTGTGCCGGAGCGCGGAGCGTCCATCTGCCTCGGACCTGCAGCTGTGAGCTGGTATCTGCTCGTGGAGATCTCACAGCTGCTCTCCATCTGCACCCCGATGTCTCGCGAACACCTTTCAACAAGAATATTTCTCTAGTTATTCTTCACTGTGTTCCTTTGCTCTTATAGACTTTCCGTGTCAAATATCCTTCGCTTTCTTTTCGTATTTGATTAACATTAAAATAGAAAGTGTGATCATTTTTATGTTGGTGATATTGAGATGAAATTCAGGGGGTTTATCACTAGATTAATTTGGGGTTGATGCTTTTTATTATTTTACAAACCTAGTTAAAAATACACTGAAAAAAAGTCAAATTGACGTCAAAAAAATTGTAAAAGCTCACTCAGAAAATGTGAGTCAATTTTTAAGGAGGTTTGGTGTAAAAGATAAAAACACAATTATCTGAAGCTTTTATAAGAAAGTCTCTGGTAAAGCTTACATTTAAATTTCAAGTAAACTCGACTCGCTCTTCATTTGTGACCCAGATAGTTAGAAACTACATCCAGAACCGGCATTTTTGTGATCAGTGTTTCATTAAACATTTACACTTTAAAGAGTACATTTCGTTGCCCTGTACATGTACATGTGTAATGACAATAGTAGTTGAATCTAATGTAAACATCTAATTTAGCTTTGCTCTTGACTCGTGACGTTTTAATGTCAAGTTTTCTTTGTCTATTAAAGGAAAATATAAAAGTGCACTTGCAATGTCAAAGAAAACAGAAAAATGATGGTAACGAGAGATGTTTGGTGTGTTTACAAGGTGAGACCATCATTTTGAATTACGTTGGTCACACTGAGTGTGTTGATATTACTGTCTATGAAATCATTTTGGTGATGGAGTATCCTTTTTATTAAACAAAAATAGGATAGAATTGAAAAAACCTTGAGCAAACTAGCCACACAAAAGACATGAAGAGTCGGTGTATGAATCGCAACAATGGTGACAAATCAACAAAAGAAAACCATGCAGCAATGCATGCTGGGTAATACACAGCTCCCAGCATGCATTGCAGTTTACATGAATTAGGGTCTATGCACACACGTGTTTGGCGCTGGTTTCTACGGTGTCTCTGAATTGTCAATACGCCTCTCAAAATGTTTGCTACGGATGGGAAAAAACAAAATCAAAAAGAGTCCGAATAACTTAATGACGGACGAAAATATCTGAGGGAGTGTGTAAATGTGATTGACACAACATGAGGTCGTATTTATTTTTAACATGTGGAAATTCGGACTCAATGTGCAACGGCCTTTAGTTTGATGATTGTCACCATTGTTGAGTTTTATATGATGAGTCAGAAAAAATGAAGTCACAAATGAAGAGCGAGTAAAGTTGACTTAAAATTTCAATGTGAAATTCACCCGAGAATGTTTAGCTTTTACCTGAAAGCTCCTTTAAAATGTACTCGCACTTTCTGAGTGAAAAAAGTCTTCAGCTTTTACTAGTTTTCTTCAAGTCAATTTGACTCCACATTTTTTAAAGGGAAATAATAGCAATTATTACCATCTTATTTAAGAGGAATCTGGGGCTGGATTCACGAAAATGTGCTTAGGACAAAATATAAGGTCGTTCTCAAGAACGTTTGTTCTTAAGTTCTCAAATATTTTCTGAAGAACATCATTTTTACATAAGAATGAAAACACATTTGCTTTATGAATCAATCCTGAGAGAACAAATGTAAGAACGCTATTAAGAAGTTTGTTCAGAAATACAAAACGTTCCCTAAAAAACCCTGACCCAATAGTGTCATTATATTACTGTACAGATGACTCTCTCCAAACAGTATTTAATGACTTATTACTAATTACTTTCTATATACATCAACCTGGATAAGTTCAGTGAATCAATGATATACATGTAATTCATTCAAATAAATAATATTAAACTATATAAAGTAATATTATTAACTCATCAAAGTATACAAATGTGAGATTAAAGCACTGATTTTAAAGTTAGACTTTAAAGTTTGATGTCAATTCCACTATTGTATTTACAACAAAATTGAGTTAAATTACATCATAAGTAACTGTAATTAAATTACACAGTAATCCCTTACTTTACTATTTCAAGGGTAAAGTAATTAAATGACAGTAACTTAGTAACGAGTTACACCCAACACTGCACCTGAGTATTGAAAAGACCTGACCATACATATTTTTAAAACAACTATTTACTATCCATGCTATAGTATTATAAGTTTAATTTACCCAAAAGAAATATGAACTTAAGTTCTCTTTTATTCAATATCTTGTGTACCATTTTAGGTTTAAGCAGTTGGAGACAGACATCAGCTCTTGTTGAGAGTTGTAAATAAATTGTGAACGACGTTTTTGTTTTGTTTAAATGCACAATAATAAATCATGTCAGTCCTGCTGATGTTTTGACTATAGTGGTCTCTTCAGCCTTCTGCTGTTGCTATGGTTACCCCATCACATCCCTGAATCTAGAGCCACGGTGAGATACATGGTAATAATGATAATATTAAGTGATCGTAAAATTAAATAGATATTAAATAATAACACAGCTGACAGAAGCACACCCGTAAACCAAAATAAAGGATTGACTCGAACGAAGTGTGTGGATCATCTGCAGCTTCTGTCTGCGTCTGCTGATGTTTTATTAAGACTTCTCCCAAGACTTCTTTTTGTTTTGGCTTTTGGGGGGTCAGAAGACCTCCGCTCTGGCCTGCTTTAATTCACACCCTGCCTCCGTCTTCAAGCTCGAGTTTCAGTGAAGAGGTCTGACAGCAGGGCCAGATCTTTAATGCATCTCTCAAGCCACTGCCGGGGGTATAATCTGCCGTGCCGAGGGTCTTATCTGCGTGTAAGGTGTTTTGTATCCTTATTATGAGAACATGTAGAACAGACAGCTGTCTAAAAGATTGGCACAAATCTGATGTGCAAACGCCCACCATCCCTCTGAAGGTCGAGAGGTCTACACACGTACAGCACACATATACAACCAAACAATAATAAAAACATGCCTGTGTGTGTGGATTATTTATTTAATAAAGCACGTTTCTCCTTCAAAAGTCTGTGATGGTCCTGACTGCTGTTGTAGGCCTTTAGTTTGGAACGATAATGTAACAAACATTATTTAAAGAAACTAAACTTGCCAAACACGAAAGTTTTGATCGTTAAATGAAAATGTAAACTTGTATTGAGTCATCAGTTTTGAGGCCTGTTTACCAGAGTATACTGTGGTAAAACAAGATATGATGGTCTTTTTTAATCGTACTATAGGAAACATTACTGTGGCCTAAAATTCTACTATACTATGGTATAACTGTTAGAACCAGGACTTAACAAATAATGGTAAAATATATAAACCGTGACACAACTAACCATGGTTACAAAACACAGCGATTATACTTTAAAAACTGGACTTTTATTATGACACAACCTCTTCGTAAGGAATAGATATACTGTAATATTAAGTATTCTACAGTATTTGAAGAGTTTGCTTCCAAAATGAGATAACTCTTGTTTTTAAGAAAAATCTAAAATCATTGATTTTATTATGTAACCATGCTTTCATTGTGTTAGTTAGCTGTAGCTTATTAGTTATTATGGGTGAAATCAAAACAAACCATCAGCAGTTTGTTATGAAGTGGAATGCACGATAAAAAACATGATTTTTAAAACCTTTTCATTATCTCTGTTTGTCAATAAACTCTTCTATATTTATTTTGGCCGTCGCGATTAATCGCATACAAAATAAAAGTGTCTGTGTACAGTGCATATTCATTTTGTATTTATAAACACAAACATAATTGTCCGTATATTTAGGAAATATATGAATGTATTAATTTTTATTTACAAATCATTGAAATTCTAAGTAAACGTTTATTCATTTCTATAAGTTATATCTTTCTTAAAAAAAGACTTTAATGTTATTTGCAACCAAACTCTTAATTTGTTCATGTGGGGTCATAATGCGTCGTGTAAGTCACGTACATTTATTTCGCGGATACATTTTTACGTCAATAAAACTACGTGATGGAAGTATTTAGTGTAACGTGCATGAAATCTTTCACATAAAAAACTAAGGTAAAAAAGCGGCACGCGGGACCGTCGGAGGGTGTAGAAGCCATCCATCCGATCCATTAAGCTGTCGGCATGTGGTCCACATCCGAAGGTCATTTCCCGTTAGGAGTGCTCGCGGCGCACACTTCACTTAGTACGCTGCGTCTCTGATGTGTGCTTCACTCACCGGAAGTGAGATATCTCGCTGAGACGCTCGCGTCCATGCGCACGAGAACAACTGCGGCCCTCTCGCGCACAATGGAAGGATGCTCGCTCTGTTATTCCAGCTCGAGCGCGCTGAATGGAGCTGTGCGAACCTTCACGTCTCGTGTGTGACGGAGATGATGATTGATGTGTGGAAGTTCATTTACAGGCCTCACTGTGTGTGTGTGTGTGTGTGTGTGGGGGGGTCCACACTTGCACCCGAACGTGAGCAAAACCTGACAAACCTGTGGACCTCATCATACACAATAAAGTAAACAGCGTTTTTGTTTTCTTAATTGTAAAATGTTTTCTGTGTTCGAGTCTGTAAAGTATATTTTAATCTGGATTAAATCTGCTCTTAATTGCCAATCAAAGTGGTTTAAAAGGGTCTCATGTGCTAATAATAATGTATGTGAATGTTTTCCGGGTACAACTGTTATTTCACTAACTCACTTTCCCGAAAGCGCGTGATCGCTATAGTCAGTAATATGTTTAAAGTCCCAGTAAAATGAATTGGGACTATTATTATTTTTTTCATGATATATCGCAGTGTATAAGTACTAGCTAGTAAATAGTTTATCAATGTGGGTCATTTTATTTTTAAAATTCTTGTGCCCTCATAATCTTCAGTTAAAATCTAAAAATACATTTCCGCCCTTAAATGACTTTCCATCACAAATGACGTAAATAAGATCGCTTGGGTGGAGCATCCGTTGACTCCTCCCCTCCAACCGTCAAGTCCGCTGCTAGTTCCATTTCAAAATCAACGCAACACCTGTTTTACACATCCAATCAAATCGCAGAGAAAAACTAATTGTCGCACTCATTTTCTCCTTTTTTATTTTCACTCATTTTCTCCTTTTTTATTTTCACTCATTTTCTCCTTTTTTATTTTCACTCATTTTCTCCTTTGAAATTCCTTTTCACTCTTAAATGCGTCAGAATACGCAAGTAAAAACGATCGCAACTTCCAGTTCACGGAGACTTTACAGTTTGATAATCTGCGTGTTGGTGTCAAACTTCAATGTGCGGCTTGTAGGAATGTGAAATTACGATTAATTTCTGCGGGGGCCGCGGTGCATTGTGGGAAAGCCTGTATGCCGTCGATGGTGTAAAGATGGATGTTTCCACGCGCGGGGCGCAGGCGTCAGTGTAAACATACGGTAAGACAAGATACTCGCTTCAGAAATCACACACACACGTTATATTATTTAACAAACTAATGAATATACGAGGAGCAGTCAGGCTATACAAATCGAATTATCTTTTTTATGTTAATTAGCGATGTGCTTATACACAAGATGTTGTGTGTATTTATTGAAATATCTTGTATTATTTTTTTATGCAGGCCCCTGTTTATTTATTTATTGACTATATACATCAATGGTTTGTGTTATTTTAGTTTTTAATAGTCACTTAAGTCCACTGGGAGGAGAAAATCAAGCAGATGTCATAAGAAAGCAACAGTTAAAAGAGAATCTTGCTCCCAACGATAAAGATAATTAAACGTGCATTGCTGACTGAATGACGTCACAACACATTTTGAAGATGTTGAGTGTTGCACGTTTGCGCATTTGCAAAAGTAATATTTTAAGAAATGTCTCTGTGGTTTTGAGTTCAGTGTTGTTTGAGCAACATGCTTCTAAATATCTTCTGTCGTGCTCTGATAAAGAAAGTCACACAAACGTGTGTATGGAATAAGTATAACCTGAGCTCGAGTTTAAACATAAAAGAAGTGACATCAGCCACTCTTAATGAAAACGCCATGCCGTCCACCTGAAGCTGAATATTTCCTCACTCGTGCCGAATCCAAACACACGTCTAGTCTTTCATCTCAGGAATCACACACCCGCTGACCTCATCACGTGGAGGAGTGAAGGGCTTCTGAGCGGCCGATGTCAAGCAGGCCGGGAGCTTTTGTGTTCTCCGCGCCGGACGGAAATTTCATTAGAAACCAAAGGAACGGGACAGAGAGGTCACCGGCATCCTTATGATGAGACATGACAGCAACGACACGACACGGAGCGACTCGTAACACACTCTTCCTCATGTTCTCTTTCTCCAGAGACGCCGAGCAAAAGTCTATTTCGGCAAGTTTCTGACATGACATCATACAGCACTTGTTTTTAAAGCATGTTTTGCATATTAATTAATCCTCTTAGATTAGAAATGGTCTTCACACTGCGTGTGTAAGTGCAGTTGCGGCATTACGCCACAAGGGAGGCGCTGTTTTTTTCTCAGTCCAGTGAGGCGTTGAAGAGTTGCAGTACAAGAGCTAATAAGAGCTTTTGTATTAGATGTGTTTCACGGTTTTTTTCAGGTGAATATTGTTTGTTGTGCATCCAAGTACTTCACATTTCTTGAAAAGGTTTCATAAATGCAACTCGAAAACAAATGACTCCTTTGTACCGATTCGTCTAAACTGTTGAAACTTAAGTCACTAGCGAATATAAAAAATCAGTGAATAATTCAAAGCTCAGTGAACCTCAAGAGAACGCGGGAAGTGAATGAGTTTAACTTTTGCTTAGATGGCTATTGTGGGAAAAAGTTAGTTGAAATGGATAAAAAGCATTATTTGATTTAAAACGTCTATGTTAGGATGAATAAAAGTAGTGTTTTATATAACTTAATAATTTTCGGTTTTTCTTCCGTATTTTGACGCATCTCCGAGTTGATAAAAACAGAGGGCGTGGCTTTCGCCTCTGCGATTTGATTGGATGTGTAAAAACCGCTTTTGCGTTTTGAAATGGAACTGGCAGCAGACTGACCGTTGAAGGGGAGGAGTTGACAGAAGCTCCGCCCAAGCCGTCTAACATACGTCATTACAGAAACGACGTGCGTTTTCTTATTTTTTATGTTTGTTGCTTTTTTTTAACCACACATAACTTCACAAATTGTAACAAACAATATTCACACAATGTATATAATCAAACAACCAAAAAAATGAAAACGGACAAAAAATACTCTGTTTAGGACTTACTTATTTTTTGTTGCAGATTCCTGTGATTTATGTATTTTGTTTTTGTTACACGGCAACATAGACAACGTGTGTGCTTGTTATATATATATTTTGTTCGAAATAAATAAAATGTAGAAAAGACACATAAAAACACATATCTTAAATGCCTTCTATTACAGGACACAAACAAGGAAGTGCATTTTCAGTTTTTCACTGAAGTTTATGAGGGCACACAAATTTAAAAAAGAGAATGACCCACATTATTGAGCTATTTACAATAAGCGCTGCATTTCACTGGGACTTTAATATGTAAGGCCACTTAATGGTATGGTGGGCCTACACATGCATGTTAACAACATCAGGATGACACCACCTTCGCCTCATTTTGAGCCAGGAAAAACCCAGATCGTGCATTTTATTTCATCAGTTACTCGTGTCACAATACCTGTATTGAAAATGACGTGATTATGCTAGAGACATGATGATATCAAATAATCTCTCTGGCCTGCTATATTCCTATTTTTAGTGTGATTTACTGGTGTAATCACAAAATAGCAGATGAATTTGATTGATAAGATGATTTATTTGTTCATTTAAATGTTGCTGCGACGAATTTGCGGGCTATGATAATCATGCTCTGAAAGTCCTATAAAGTGTGTCGCTAATGCTTTCATAGCCGGGCTGTTTGCCGAGAGAACGGCGTCTCTGTTATTAATGGAGTATTAGAATGGCTCGGTTAAAGGGCCGAAATGAAAACAGTTGTGCGGACGGTAATGTGTTGACATGTGTGACGAGGCTTTTGATGTCACGGATTCGACGGTGACCGTGATCGGAATGCGCCGTCGAGGAGAAAAAAGCAAAACAACGTACGGATCATTTGCTTCTCTCCCGGCTCCAGCTTGAGTCCATTATTGATGTCATCTTGATCCAATTTGACGAATTTTGGAGGGTTCGCCCGAAGAAAAGGCCCATCCGGAGCAAACCTGGGTCATTTTTCCCTCAGGAGGTTTCTTGCGCTCACACTTTTTCTCCGCACGAGCTCACGAAGCGGCTGATGTATGATAATCGGCTTTGTTTTTGTCTGAATATTGGAGATTGTAGATCGGACCGTAGAGGTGCGTCTCTTTCATGTGGACGCTCATCCAGCGTTCATCCTGGCGTGATTTGTAACGTCTTATAGAATCTCGTTGGAGATGAAAGAAGAAACCGGTCGTGCTGCAGATAAATCGAACGGTCGTCAGCATTAATGCGTCTCTTGAGATCTCGGCCCGTGTGGAGACTGCTGGGTTTGTGGGTTGGGTAGCATTGTAAAGTGGTTAACAATTTGTTTTCTAAATTAAAATCCGTTTACCTCCACCCATTGGCCGATCCGGGACCCCGTCCAAATGCTTTAAATCTAATAGACTTTTTTTGGCTGATGGGAATGGGGCCGGCTTTGATCCTCCTGCGGTCCGCTGAGGTAATGCCGCTGTTGTTGGCGTGTAGCGCTCAGAGTTGACTAGCATGGTGACGGGGGAAGATGAAGGTTGTGCCCTCACGCTCCATCCAATCGCCGCGGGCGCTGTAATGCTCCGTCTCTCACTTAACGTTCATTGAATGTGTCAGCGCTGAACTCTGAACCTCTCTCAGTGACTGAGGGTTACTACACACTCATATGAGAGAGAGAACTGTGATATCTGCAAACATCATGATGCTCCAAACGCACAACAATAACATAACACAACTCATCAATGTACATCTAAAAGAGTATCATCTATGTCAGCGTCTGCGTGTTTGTTTCTTTGTTTGTTTGTGCGTTTGCTCGTCTGTGTGCTTGTGCTTGTGTCTGTGTGCTTGTGTCTGTGTGCTTGTGCCTGTGTGCTTGTGCCTGTGTGCTTGTGCCTGTGTGCTTGTGTCTGTGTGCTTGTGCCTGTGTGCTTGTGCCTGTGTGCTTGTGTCTGTGTGCTTGTGCCTGTGTGCTTGTGCCTGTGTGCTTGTGTCTGTGTGCTTGTGCCTGTGTGCTTGTGCCTGTGTGCTTGTGCCTGTGTGCTTGTGCCTGTGTGCTTGTGTCTGTGTGCTTGTGTCTGTGTGCTTGTGCCTGTGTGCTTGTGTCTGTGTGCTTGTGTCTGTGTGCTTGTGCCTGTGTGCTTGTGTCTGTGTGCTTGTGTCTGTGTGCTTGTGCCTTGTGTGCTTGTGCCTGTGTGCTTGTGTCTGTGTGCTTGTGCCTGTGTGCTTGTGTCTGTGTGCTTGTGCCTGTGTGCTTGTGTCTGTGTGCTTGTGCCTGTGTGCTTGTGCTTGTGTGTGTGCTTGTGCCTGTGTGCTTGTGCCTGTGTGCTTGTGTCTTGTGTGTGCTTGTGCCTGTGTGCTTGTGTCTGTGTGCTTGTGTCTGTGTGCTTGTGCCTGTGTGCTTGTGCTTGTCTGTGTGCTTGTGCTGTGTGCTTGTGCCTGTGTGCTTGTGCCTGTGTGCTTGTGTCTGTGTGCTTGTGTCTGTGTGCTTGTGCCTGTGTGCTTGTGTCTGTGTGCTTGTGCCTGTGTGCTTGTGCCTGTGGCTTGTGTCTGTGTGCTTGTGTCTGTGTGCTTGTGTCTGTGTGCTTGTGCCTGTGTGCTTGTGTCTGTGTGCTTGTGTCTGTGTGCTTGTGCCTGTGTGCTTGTGCCTGTGTGCTTGTGTCTGTGTGCTTGTGCCTGTGTGCTTGTGCGCTCGTGCCTGTGCGCTTGTGTGCTTGTGTCTGTGTGCTTGTGCCTGTGTGCTTGTGTCTGTGTGCTTGTGTCTGTGTGCTTGTGCCTGTGTGCTTGTGCCTGTGTGCTTGTGTCTGTGTGCTTGTGCCTGTGTGCTTGTGCGCTCGTGCCTGTGCGCTCGTGCCTGTGCGCTCGTGCCTGTGTGCTTGTGTCTGTGTGCTTGTGTCTGTGTGCTTGTGCCTGTGTGCTTGTGTCTGTGTGCTTGTGCCTGTGTGCTTGTGCGCTCGTGCCTGTGCGCTTGTGTGCTTGTGTCTGTGTGCTTGTGCCTGTGTGCTTGTGCCTGTGTGCTTGTGCCTGTGTGCTTGTGTCTGTGTGCTTGTGCCTGTGTGCTTGTGTCTGTGTGCTTGTGCCTGTGTGCTTGTGTCTGTGTGCTTGTGCCTGTGTGCTTGTGTCTGTGTGCTTGTGTCTGTGTGCTTGTGCCTGTGTGCTTGTGTCTGTGTGCTTGTGCCTGTGTGCTTGTGCGCTCGTGCCTGTGCGCTCGTACCTGTGCGCTTGTGCGCTTGTGTGCTTGTGTGCTTGTGCCTGTGTGCTTGTGCCTGTGCGCTTGTGCCTGTGCCTATGAATGTGTGTTTGTGTGAGTGTGTGTGTATCTGTCTATGTGTTTGTGCCGGTGTCTACCTGTGTGTGTGGTAGTTTATGTGTGTGTGCGTGCATGTCTGTCCATGTGTTTGTTTGCGCATGTGTTTCTGTGACTTTCAATGTGTGTTTGTTTGTCTGTCTGTGCCTATTAATGTGTGTGTCTGTGTTTGCGTGTGGTCATGCGATGTGTCTCTGTCCGTCTGTGTGTTTGTGCCTGTGCCTATTAATTTGTGTCTGTGTGTGTTTATCTGTGTGTGTGGTTGTGCGGTGTGTGTTTCCAAACAATGTGAGTGTGTGTGCTTATCAATGTGCTTGCGTATGTGTGTGTGTGTGTGTGTTTGCGTGCAGTATGTGTGTGTGTCATGAGTGTGTCACGTGTTTGAGCCTCTGTCTGTGTTTGAAAACACACAATAATATGTGATAGTACGAGACACATCTTTAAAATAAAGTTCAGTGTAATATTTGATCTTTTGTTATTTGATGACATCAGTTCAGCTCTGTTGGAAATAAGTGAAGTTAAATGTATGATTGATTTTAATCATGATCTGTGTGAAAGCCTGAAGCTCTTGAGGTGTTCGAGCTGTAAGAGTGAAATAGTTTAAAGCTTCTAAAGGGAAACACAGACAGGACGTGAAAGAGCCTGAAGATCAGAAATGAGCATCAGATCAGGAAACACGTGTTTTTACAAGCTCCAAATACAATGGCCGTCAATGACTTTCAATAAGACTTTCATCTGGAGCACAGCCAAGCGGAAGTCACATTACACCATTCAACACTTAAAATAGAGTACTGCTCCTTTAACACAAGAAAATAAGTCCAGAGAGACAGAGAGAGACAGAGAGAGACAGAGAGAGACAGAGAGAGACAGAGAGACAGAGAGAGCAAGAGAGAGAGAGAGAGACAGAGAGAGAGTCAGAGAGAGAGACAGAGAGCGAGACAGAGAGAGAGCGAGCGAGCGAGAGAGAGAGAGAGAGAGAGAGAGAGAGAGAGAGAGAGACAGAGAGCGAGACAGAGAGAGAGAGAGCGCGAGAGAGAGAGCGCAAGAGCGGGAGAAGCGAGAGAGAGCGAGCGAGAGAGAGAGAGCGAGAGAGAGAGCGAGAGAGAGCGAGAGAGAGCGAGAGAGAGCGAGAGAGCGAGAGAGCGAGAGAGCGAGAGAGCGAGAGAGAGAGAGAGAGAGAGAGAGAGAGAGAGAGAGAGAGAGAGAGAGAGAGAGAGAGAGAGAGAGAGAGAGAGAGAGAGAGAGAGAGAGAGAGAGAGAGAGAGAGAGAGAGAGACAGAGAGAGACAGAGAGAGACAGAGAGAGACAGAGAGAGACAGAGAGAGACAGAGAGAGACAGAGAGAGACAGAGATCTGTATGTGACTCTTCCTTCGGTGGAACACAACAGAAGATATTTTGAGAAATGTCTATGTGGTTTTGTGTTGGAGTCAATGGAGTTCAGTGTTCTTCAATGATCAACATTCTTTAAAATATCTTCTGTTGTGTTCTGAAGAAGTAAGAAACTCACACAGGTTTGACACGACATGAAGATGAATAAATCAAGACATAATTCTCCTTTATGAGTGAATGTAAATGTTCAATATTAATCAATTGCAGTATTCGGTCGAACACATTTTAGCTTCAGACGTTACAGGTATTAAAGTGATAGTTCACCCAAAAATTACGATACTGTCATCAAAAACTATTGTCATTTCAAAGCTTAAGGACTTTCTTTCTCTCGTTCACAGAACACAAAAGAAGATATTTTGAAGAAATTATGTTTACTGCCACATTCACGTGATAAGAGTTAGTAGGATTTTAATTTTGTGTGAACTATCACTTTAAGTCAGAAGGATAACTCGACATTTGCATTATGACTTCTCTTTCCACCTAATGTATAATAATGTCATAGCTATAATTTAGGTATATATTAAATGTTATAGTTTGTTAATGTTCTAGTAGTCTCGCTTAAGCCTGGCTCAGACTATAGGATTCTCGGCCAGATTTTAGCCCGATTTCCACTCCCGAGAATCTTTGAAAAAATCGGGCCTAGAAACGCGATCGGGCCCGAGAATCGGCGCAGATTATCACGTAATATGAGGCGTTCACAGATCGAATCTTAGAACTCCCGATCTGCTCCGAGAGAAATCTTAGCCGCCCCGATCATATCAAACATGTTTGATATTAAGGATTTTAAATCGGGCTGATGACGTTGGTACTTTCGCTACAGCCAATGAGAGACACATCGACAAGTGACGGAGGTAAAGCTTCTGCAAGGGTCATTGTACAGCGGAGATGGGGGATCGTCTTTATAATGTATCCTCAAAAACATACCACAACCGCACAGAGAAGAACAAGAGCTGCAGGGAGAAGTCACGTCGGTTTTAAATGTACCGCGTAAATTAACTGCTAACGCTTTTAGTTTCAGTCAAAAGATTGTTATTTATCTATAGGCGCACATATAACATGCGTTTATGTGTTTGTTTTTATCTTATAATAACATTGGCATTCCTTTTAGTTCGGCAGCGACGATTGTTTTCTTCGGCTATTTATTAACATTAAACTTAAGCGGCTCGTCTAAAGCACAGTCATAACTTCAGCCCTAGCAAAAAAAGCATCATAGCATCACCTGCTTAAAATACGTCTCCGCGGCTTTGGACTGACAGACAGAGAATCATTCAGAGCTCAACAAAGACACAGTATTACAGGATTGAATGGTACACACCTTCATACAGTTTTGCTACAGTGACGTATAAATCCCTTACTTTTGAATTGCTACCGAAACATCTGCATTTCACCGCGGATACGCCGTAGTACAGTTAAACCGGTGCAGTTACACACTATAGACCTGTTGCATAGCCGCTGCATTTCCTTCATCTATCGTGGAAATACACTTTTATCATAAAGGACAAATAGATCACGTGAAATTAACTGCAATGTCCCTTTGCTTACTTGTGTTTCCCGGTGAGATGAAGTAGGAGGCGTCCTCTGGTATGATAATCTTAATATTATCCTGTATTTTGGTGTCTTAAAATAAATGTCTTTTGTTGTGCAATTATGAAATAAAAAAACTTCCAATTAAACTTTCTAAATCAGTTTTTTGCACTTGTTACCTTTAGTCGTATTTATAAACACAACTTCACCGCCAACGTTTTCTTCTCTGGACATTGAACATTTCACATTCATAAATGCAAGTTTACAAAGGGCAAACCTATTTTTGTAGTGCTTGAAAAAGAGATTAAAATGTAGATTTTACATAAGAGAATCTGGCAAGATTCTCCTTATGTGTGTGCCGCAACCAGAATTTAAAATCTGTCAGGATTTTAAAACTCCTGTAGTCTGAGCCCGGCTTTAGCCGGAACTTATCTCCGCTTTCTTTGGTCAAGGCCCGCCCAAAGGCCACATGACTGACAGGTGAAGCAACCAATCACCTTACGTTTTGTGCTGCGTCCCTCGCAGTAACGACCAAAATAAATTCACAAACGTGTAAAAGTTAATAGCAACAAAATGATTTTAAGTTTGTTAGTGCCGTGAACATCGCACACGTTGTTGTGTTGTCGTGTTGTTTTTCACGAGCTGTTATCTTGATGTACAAAAGTATAAACAGTTACAGCTCTTTCAGGTGTTTGTTGCTGTAATTCTCTCATAACTCTCTCAGAAACAGAAGCATTAAGGCAAGTTCACCGGCAGAATGAATGAATTCCTTCCTCTGGCTTTTAACACCTGCCGCTGGGAGTCTCTGTGGGCTCAGGGTGTGTGTGGGACATTTACTCCTCCACACAGACACCTGGGTGGGCCAGACCCCCACAGCTGTCTGACGAGACCGCAAACCAACACATTGAGCCTTTACATTTCAATTCAATCTACATAGAGCCTGTTATGATAACACGAGCGCTCACACTACACTAATGTTGATGTCTTCACTAATTATCCCATAAAGCCAACGATTCATCACACTGACCACATCTGCCGATCACGATGATCAACTGAGACGCGTCACAAACGTGTGCTGTAGTAAAGTGAGGGGAACACCATTATTAAATGACCAGCTGTTCGAAAAACATTCCCTTTAAGTTCTTAAAATGTTTTAGACTGTTTCATCGGACGCGCACGCGACCGACCCCCAGTTAACTTCCGGTTTGTGTTTGGCGTCTGTCTAATAACATAACTTTTACATTTGTATATTATTTATGTTAATATTAGTTTAAACGATTATTTTACCGTATAATTATTATATTAAATAAATGAACATTCAACAACATTTATCAAATCGTTTGATTAAATTAACGCTTTCTTGAAAGTGTCCTGTAGTTCGGTCGCATTTACAGAAAGCGTACAGCGCACTGACGTCTAGCGGTTGAGTTTGGTATCGCAGTCTACAGTAAAAATATTGGAGAGATAAGATGAGCCAAGTAACTCTTCTTCTCGCTTTCTTTTTATCGTTATCGGAAATAATCTACAGGCGCTCTGTTGTTTGCAAATGTGTTCAGGAAGTTCAGTTGGGCCCACAAAAGTGCGCATCCGCAGTAACGTTTGTTTGTTGTTGAGATGAAATCGTCTACAAAGTGTTTAAAATGTCTAACTTTGTCTAATAATGCTTTTGTGCCTATGTTTTAGTAGAAATGTTTTTTTTGACCATACATCATGTAAATATAGCAATGAGATGTTGATAAAATGCTCTTTTAACTAACGTTGAGAGGTCTTTCAGAGAATGTTTATATAGATGTTAAAAATATATATATTTACATGATGTACTTCCTGACGTGTGTACTTAAAAGACTACTTTGGTATTACTGGGGTTATTTTTTAAATGTGTAATTTTATCATAGGCCATGTCCCCCAAAAAAACAAACGATTGTAACACAATTTCACATCGCTGTAAGTTTTTAATTTTGTGAATGATTTTAACGCGACCTCTTCTCATTTCATGTTGTGTTTTTGTGTTCTGTAGTGCTGGAGGTGTTTCTATAGTCTGAAAACGGCTGCTTATCTGCCGCTGATCTGCTTTACCTGCCGGGGAAGGCCGAGATGCCCACCTCAGAATCCAGACGAATCTGAAGGTCTGTCACGAATACCAGCATGTGTGGACAGAGCCGAAGCACTGAACCCAAGCGTTCACACCCACCTCAAACCCTTATCACCTGCATCACATCCTCTCATCTGGAGATCTGGAGCTCTGGAGAAGGTATGATCGCTTTTGTTCCTGCCTCCGCTTATTTTCATTGATTCAGACCGAACCGAGCGCATTCAGACGGGGCTTCCACTCATTAGGGGAATTTCTCAGTTCACAGAAAGGCTGAACGCATCACCCCCACGTCTGTACAAACCAACAGTTGTGTTTAGAGGAATAAAAAGAGAATGAAATGAGTGTAATAGTGTGAAGAGTCTGGAGGTGTAAAATAATGTAGATTGTAGAGATGAATAGTGTTACTCTGAAAAAGTAATGAATTACTAGTTACATATTCAATAGTGTAATTATATTACTGTACAAATGACTCACTCCAAACAGTATTTAATGCAGAGAGCTGCACGGGTCCGATTTTGTAAATCCGCACCCGCCCGTACCCGCAGTGCTTAAAACCGCATCCGACCCGTTTTCCGAAAGCAGAACTAATTAAAATCCGCACCTGACCCGACCCGCTTAAAATAGTACCGACACCCGACCCGGAGCGGAGGCGCCTAGAGACTCCTGGGAGGGCGCGGGCTCAAATAAACAAAAACAATATTTTACCAACTTGAAATACAGGCATAGTTTTGTAGAAGTGTTCCTAAAAATATGCATTCATTTTTACATTTGCATGTGACTGTTTTGAACCCGTGTTTAGTCCCGTGTTTCCCCCGTGTCCAAACCGACCCGCACCCGTATCCAACACAGTTATATATTTTTCACCCGTTTCAGCCAAATTTGCGGGAACCCGTGCAGGACTCTGTTTTAATGACTTATTACTAATGACTTCCTATATCCTACGTCAACACTGATTAGTTCAGTGATTCAAGGACAGAATTGAAATGGGTCTTTTAATTCATTCAAATACATAATATATAAAAATACATAAAGTAGTATTATTAACTGACCAAAGTATTACAAATGTGAGAATTATACATTAAAGCACGTATTTTAATTTTAGATTTTGATGTCAATTCCACTATCTCACACACACATATATTACACAGTATTTCATTTAATCAAAACAGAAGTAACTGTAATGACATTACAGAAAAATAAGATTAATCCCTTACTTTACTTTTTCAAGGAGATGGTGGTCTAGTGGGTTAAACCACTGAACTGGTAAATCAAAGGTTGCTGGTTGGATCCCAGCAGCCACCACCAGTGTGTCCTTGAGCAAGACACTTTACTCCATGTTGCTCCAGGGGGATTGTCCCTGTAATAAGTGCACTGTAAGTCGCTTTGGATAAAAGCGTCTGCCAAATGATTAAATGTAAATGTCAAGGGAAGAGTAATTAAATTACAGAAAAATAGAGTTATCCCTTACTTTACTTTATTAAGGAAAGAGTAATTAAATTACAGTTACTTATTACTTTGTAACTAGTTACACCCAACACTTGAGGTGAAATCATCTGGATTGGAGTAATTTGATGAGATCTGGGCTCAGTTGACACGTTGTTGACATCTCTTCTGAAACTCTCATCTGTGATTCGTTACTTCAGCGACAGTAAGTTAACTGTATAAAACGTGTCCTAAACTTCTAATGGAACACATTCCTGATTGTCTTTCAAGTGAACACCTGCATCAGATTTCATCAACTCGGTTTCTCATAAAACTGACTCAAACATTGGGAAGTGGACAGCATTACCAGTATCACCTCTCGTTGTGCCATGTTTGCATTATCATACACTCTATTGTGTGTGTGTGTGTGTGTGTGTGTGCAGTCAGGTCGAGTCTGTGTTAATCTCCAGACAGTGATGATGATGGAGCCTCTGGGTGAGATAGTGCGGCCCATTTCTCCTGCAGCTCAGGGTTGGAGTTAACGGAGGGGCTCTGAGGGGCCGGGCAGGTATCTACAGGCCCACCAGAGGAGACTTAGAGAATCCGTAAGCGAGAGAGAGATTCCACCGGTTATCTGCTCTCAGTGGGATATTTATCTCTTCTCATCTCTCGGTCTGTCTGTCTCAACACATTGACACGTCTTGTTTTGCCTGTGTTGTGTTGTGTTGTGTTATGCTGTGTCTCTGTTACTGTACTCACAAGTGTTTAACCTCTATATTATAGTATGTGATCCTCGTTTAGCGTTGATTAAGGGACACTTTCAAAAAAACAAAGGGTATTTAAGTGTGTTTTTACGTTTAAAGTAAAACATGATGTGTACTTTCAGCCTACTCCTTATGTCCGAGTCGTTGTATACTTGTATTCAATCCTTTCTATAAAACTTGTGATAATATACGTATTCTTGGCTTGTATTCTTTTGAGTAGCATAAAAAATACTTTACTAAACTAGTAGTTTACATACAGGCCTACTTCAAAGTGCACTTTCTTCAAATAAATCAAACGTGACCCCGGCGAACAAAACCAGTATTATAGCAGAGGAATATTTGAATGGGTCAAAATTATCCATTTTTCTTTTACGCCAAAAATCATTAGGATATTAAGTAAAGAAAGTATACACTGTAAACTGTAATTTAACAGCAGGTATGACAGTAATTTACCGTAGATTTAATGTACAATTTTGTTTTAAGCCATAACTTACTTTATATATTTTTCTTTCATAAAACAAGACTAAATATCTTTGGTCATTTTTCTTGTTGTGTAAATGTATCGTGATTTAAGACGTTTTAAATATTTGTACAGAAAACAAGAGAAAAATGCTCAGGAAGAATCTCATTTTTTGCAGTGTTGTTGTGCTCATTCCAGTCTCTTCTTGCTCATTTTTAATTTAAAAATCTAATTTTGATTAAAGTAATTCAAAACGGTGATAATTGGAAAGTTTATTAAGTAGTTATTACATGTACAGTAAGTTACTGGCAAACTACTGCAAAGTTTTACAGTGTGTTTTGAAAATTTCCTATTGTGAATGTCAAAACTTTTGTTTTTGTGTGTCGATGCAGCAAAATTTCAATTTCAGAATGCTTTGCATGAGGCTGTTATTTTATCGTTTTGTTTCTGTAAAGATAAAGACTTCTTAATGTTTAGTATTCGTTTATCTTTGAACAAACTGTTGCCAGTAAATTTGATAAATATAAATATACAGTAAGTTACTGTCAACTACCTGCATAACTACAGCAAATATTTTTACTGTGTGCATAAACGCTTATTTTTTAAGTTTGGAAAAATTGACTCATACGACTGGTTTTGTTGTCTAGGGTCACAATTGTGAGACAAGTATTGAGCATGTAATATAAATTCACATGTAGCATAGTGTTTTACTCAAAATGAACTGTTATATTTAAAGTACCCTTAAAAGTACACTTTTGTATACTAAAACGTGGGCTTAGTTAGCCAAATAGTACAAAAATTATACCTTAAGTGCACTTAATAAAATACTTGTACTTCAAGTGTTTGATTTTTAAATTAATTTGATTTTACATGTGGATTAGATAAAACGTTAGTCATAATAAATGTTTCTGTTTCTGTTGTGTTTTCCTTGGTTTGACACAAAGCTCAGCACGTGTTTTTCATCACTTAGTAGCATCAGGGCTGCAGTAAACATCCTCACAGCTCATGTTGATGTGGATCAGAGGAGGGACTGTCAGATGATTGACATGACAACTCATGCCGACAGCATCATAACACTCTAGATCCTTTAAAAGAGAGAGTTCTCTGTGAGAGATTACACGGGTTAACGCTTGAACTTCAGTGGGTTTAAATCAACTGATGTCTTATAGCTGCAGATTGTCAAAACGTTTCCTCACACAAAATGAGTTTATATAGACAACTTTCATAAAGTGAAATCTAAATTTGAATGAGCCGTGAAACGCACGCAGAACAAATGGCCCGTGACCGGATGAGTGTTTATCTTTTGTCTCGCACAATATAACAATAACTTTCTTAGACAAAAACTCACAGGTCACAAAACAAACAAAAGATGTGAAAACATTCAAATGTCTGTCCAACAAAACAAAAAAATATAGAAGTGTTTACTTAAGTCTCATCTGTGTCAGAAATCTGACAGATGTCTCTGTCATTAGAGTTTGAGATGAGATGTCAACAATCTGTCAAACTGAGCACAGATTTGTCAAGTCTGCGAGCAAAAGTCAGTAGTAGTGAAGATCTCAATATCAACTCAAACATTTCACATCAAATGTACCCAAATCCAGATTATTTTAAATTCGATAACACCTCCAGACTCTTCTTGTGTTTACACAATTAGGGGCGTCTTATGCATGGTCAAGTTCGTTAAATTAAGACGCGGCAGGCGCGCGCAAATATGGAGCGACTCATTCGAATATTTTCTTGGGGCCCCATTGAGATGGAAACATTTACATTTTCAGACCGTGTCATTTGATAAGAGAAAACGGCACGCGGTTTTAGACACGAAATGTGAATCACCCCTAATGCTGTGTTCACACCAAGCGTGAAAATTAAGCGTAAATAACATATTTAAGTAAATTACATACAAAGTCAATGCAAAGACGCGCATAGACGCGATCTCGCGCCAGGCGGTGTGAATAACACAAATCTGGCAGCGTGTTTGAGGCGTTCTTTTGCACAAGTTGAACATTTTCTACTCGAGCTATGAATTCGCACAAAGACTTTTTGTGTCACTTGCGTTAAAATAATGAACTTTTCCCGCTAGTAATAACGAGCGTGATACGTCACTGCTCACGCTTGGTGTGAACACACAATTAAATGTCGCCACGCAGCAGTCGCGCGCAAACAGGGAGAGATGCCTTCGCACATTTTTTTAGTCGTGATGGTGTTGCATCGAGATGGAAACTTTTATACTTTTCAGACCGTGTGTCATTTAACTGGAGAAAGCGGCACGGGATGCGTTTTCCGTGGGGTTTTAGACTTGAAATGTGAATCGCGCCTAATGCTGTGTTCACACCAAACGCAAATAATATCGCTCCACGCTCTTTATTACAAAATATTGTAAACCTTAGTGGAAGACGAGAGTGACGTCTTCACTGCAGTAGCACCGCCCGATTCTCGTCTATTTGCATGTTTTGCATTGACTTTGTATGTTATTTACTCACGCAAAACGTCTTTGGTGTGAGCCCCATATAACACTTCTCATTTTATTTCTCCTATAAGCAGTCTTAAGCGAGACATCTGAGACAAAAATGAACACAATTGAGAACTCTCTTGAGCAATAATAACATGTTCCTCTGGGTCTATTGTGGTCTATAGATTTCATAGATGTGTTCTCAGCAGACACAAAGCTTCTCTCTCTCTCTCTCTCTCTGTGTGTGTGTATATCTCTCAGTTCTTGTCTTTGACACCTAAAGCCGCGGCTGCTCACCCTCATGTGTGCCGGTGTCAGAAGATCGGTTCTGCTTATCTGTTGTGAACAATGCTGAAACACACCTGCAGGGTGGGAGGTCGGGGGCCGGGGTCAAGTCTAAGCGCAGGGGGGCGCAGACGAGGCAGAGCTCCTCGCAGGTGCGAGGCGTTTTTGAGACGCTGGGTTACCTGTCACTCACCTGCTGCCTTTGATTTGAGCGAGCGCTTCCTGTGTGAGCTTAACATTCCAGCAGCGAGGCCTCGCTTGAGCGAAACGTTAAAAGGGAAAGCGAGCGCTGGAGGGCAGCGAGCGTTTCAGAGTCTGGCTTGAAGAAACGATGCGAGATTACCAGCCGTTTGTGTCCTGTTGACCTGTGGAATGGTTCTCCAGACAAGAATACACAGCAAGAGTGATGCTCGAAGGCCAGAAAAGGACTCTTTAATATTTACTAAACAAGGAATCATTATTGCTCTGATGTTGCTCTTTCACAGTGAAGGAGATCTGATGGACTAAAATGATCAAGTTTGTCCTGAGCAATGCATTCATTTAATTTCTATAAAAAAAATTGGGTTCAAAATGTTGCTCTTTTATAGCTCGGCACTCAAAAAAAATTCTTCTTGTTCAATTTACTTAACTTGCTAAAGTTATATCAACACAACCTTTGAGTTTTTTTAATTTGGTCACATGATTTTTTATGTTTCGTCATATAACTGAATCCATTCATGTCGGGACAACATAGAGTTGTGTTGTGTTAACATAAAACCGTTACAATTGGGCAGAGGACTTATATTTCCCAGCATGCTTTGCGTATAACTGCATTTTGAGTTATTTTCTTAAACAAGTGTTATTTTATTTATTTTTCTATTTTTTAGTTTTGAAGAGTTTGTTATATTTTTTTGTTTTGTGGTTACCGTTGTTCAGAAAAGCGTTGCCTTTGGTTAGGTAGTGAATTGAGGTAGTGGGCGGTTTCGAGGTTTTATTTGCATTACCTAAATATATCTTCTTGTTGAATTTACATGAAGTAATGTCTAATTAATGTTAAAAATGTATAATATAAACAAATGTTCTTGAGTTTTTTAATTAAATAGTCTAACCAATAAAAAAATGTAAATATTGGTTTTATGTAAAATATGCATGTGTATGACACAAATTAAGACTACTAAAAAAATGTAGTTCACACAACAAGATTATAAGGAATCGTTTCAAACAAATTACATTTTGTTGGAGAAATGTAATTCAATTTCGAGGAAAAGTTTTCCTTAACTTAATTAAATTCGTTCAACAGCTTTGAGTGAGGACATTTCATTTCTCGTTGTGTTTTAAGTGTTAACTTTGTTTGCAGTTGTTTCGGCTAAAATCTAATAATAATAAAAACTAACAATCGAGACTGTTATTGTTCAAATTCATGAGATGAAGTTGAAGTTTATTTTTCTTTTCTGCTTGGCAATACTGAGATTGAATTACAGCAGAAAGTACATCGAAGGATAAAATCTCGAAAAACATACAATATAAAATATAAAGAAAATGATAAATAAATATACATTTGCACATATATACATGTATGTAAATTTATACATAAGCAAATAATATATCCATTCACAGAAACATAACAAAAACATTCAAGTACGACTGCACAGAGGACCCCAACCAGCCACATTCAGCAAGTTACTCTGAAAAAGTAATGAATTACTAATTACATATTCAACCTAAATTCATATATATCAACCTTGATTAGTTCAGTGATTCAATGATAGACATGAAACGACTCTTTTAATTCATTCAAATAAATTATATAAACTACATAAAGTATTATAAACTGACTAAAGTATTACGATTGTAAGAATTATACATTAGAGCACAGATTTTAAAGTTGGTCTTTGTAATCTACAATTGTGGAATTGACGTCAAAATTCACAATATTTAGTTGCAGTATTTAGTCGCATATTTTTGTCAAATGCGAGCACTGTCCCAGACATTGTTGAGATCATGTTTGAAACCGTTAAAGGGAGGGAGCAATCCACTGACTCTTTTAATCTCAAATCTAGAAGACGCCTCCTTTGAGGTCGATTTGCTGATTTACTCTCTCTGGCCGAGAGAAGGAGACTCAGGCGAGTCTATCAGCATGTTTTATAAACACATGGAGAGTTGAGGATTCAATGACACTGTGTTCTCAGAGAGACGGAGACGGAACAGAGAGAACGGGTCTCGGTGTCCTGCAGATACTCAACACATCTGCTCTCTCATCATCACAACTGCTCTCCGGTCTACAGACTTGACGGGGCAGGTTGTCACAGCGAGTCATTGAGTTCACAGGCTCTACGTGTTGTGCGTTAATCCCTTAAAATAAAGTTACAATGTCATCCTATTTGAACAACACAAACACATTGAACGACATGAGGCAGCTGTATATTTCACTTATCTTAATACGGGAAAGTTAACGGGTTTTTTAAGGCCGCATTGCATTTTTTTACTTCATGGTTTAGTCAAAAATTGACATTTTCTGTTTTAATCAATCTTTGGGGTCGTCCATATTTTAACCAGCTGTGAGCTGAAACAACAGCATTTTTCTTTAATAAAGTTTTAACCTGTTGGTTTAAAGAATCGTTTTCTTTTCAGTTTTTTTCCACATTTGTACTGTTGTGAGCTATTGTGTACACAGTCAACACGGTTAACCTTGAAAAAATAAGATAAAATAAACTTAAAGAACAATGATACGCTTCAATTGTTATACATCAAGCTAGAATGAGTCGTGCTGGTTTGAATAATACATTCTCGTTCTAAATAAAAGTCTTGCAAGTAAGACTAATGCTGTGCTCACACCATACGCGAATTAAGCGTTCGGCGGGAGTAAATTACATATAAAGTCAGTGCAAAGCAGGCATAGACGCAAACTCGCGGCAGGGAATGACACGAATCGGCCGCCACGTTTGAAATTTTTAAACTCGAGCTATGAATTCGCGCGAAGAATTTTCACGTCACTCTTGCGAACTTTAGCGTTGAACGGGATTGCTCACGTTTGGTGTGAACACAGTATATGAATGATAAAAGAGTTAAAGTACGAATGTTAAACAGTCATGAGAATTATATTTGGGGGTGTTTTATTTAAAGCATCAATGCTATATACTTAAAGTAAATATTCGTTAAAGTAGGCTTTGTTTTTTTCATGCTAAATATAATCATATTTTTTCTTTTGATTCTGGTGATTTGAGAAAGTTTTGTAAAAGACGCTCTGACAATTCTTTCATTCACCAACAGGAGTGTCTCTAAAATACTGTTTTATGTTTATTGTTGTTCTCTTTTTCATCTGTTGTGTTGATGATGTGAAATGTGTTTTTCTCAGTGATGTTTTTGTTGCATCACAAGAGATGATAGCGTACACGTGCGTTATTTTGGGTCGAGTAATTTGTAAATACATCCTTATCTGTTTGCACGTAACTTGAAATGGAACAAGGGTGGATGTGTTTTGGTGTCATTTTCAGTTTTGCTTTGTTATAAATAGCTGTGTGTGTGTGTGTGTGTGTGTGTGTGTGTGTGTGTGTGTGTGTGTTTGTGTGTGTGTGTGTGTGTGTGTGTGTGTGTGTGTGTGTGTGTGTGTGTGTGTGATGACGACGGGAGTGTTGTGTCTACTGAAGAACACCACTGAACAACAACAATCTTACCTGATGCTGGTCTCTTATAGCAAACACCAATGTGTGTTCAAACCTTTACTGTTATTATAATGCAAATTAACCTCACGGCTGTCAAGAATATGTATAATTTTAAAGCATATAATTTAATTTTATCCATCATCTTATTCTGCTGAAAAAAAGAGCTTATGTGTATTGTTTATTTGGTATTAAACAACGCGTCAATTTCTTTGTACGTAAGCACAGTTACTACAGTAAATACCGCAGTTACTTCAATTATTTTTAAAAAATAAAATAAATAAAACTGCGATTTTGTCATAAAGCACTCTCATGAAAAGATCATTATTGGTGGACCATAGTCATTTTTATTCCTACTATAAAAGTCAATGGGGACATTTTTTGGTGAACTGTTCCTTTAAGCAGGGCCGCCCCGAGCCTTTACAGGGCCCTAACCAGAAATTTATTTGGGGGTCCCCCAGTGCCCCCAATACAATCAACTTGTCAATGTTTAATTATTTGCGCACACACACATTAAACCTAACACATCCACTTCTATTAGTTGTAGCTGTGTTTGGTATGTAGGACTGTCATAAAAACACATTAATCTTGCATTACAAGTGTAAATGTCAAAACATTTGATGATTTCATTACTTTCAATTTTAAGTGAACTGTCCCTTTAAACAGACCTGCACAGACCACAAAAATGTTGTGGAATTTATTGTTCAATGCATTTATTCGCAAAGATTAATTTTTTTTAGACCATCTTTATTTGATTTCACCCACAAACTATAAACACCCTTTTAAAGCCAACCAGCCCTCGAGGATGATTACATTTCTTTGTTTTATTATTTACTGAATTTCCGTGCGTAATTTCCCAACTTCTGACACACACCTCAAAAATTGTGGGTACGGCCCTACTGAGATGTATGTGTGTCATCGTGAATATAGAAAAAAACAGTAATTTCATGTGTTCTTGGGGGCCCCCTAGTGGCAGCGAGGCCCTAACCAGCCGCACAGTTCGCTTATAGGGAGGGCCAACATGCCTTTAAGTGTACTTTATGTAGTAAGAATACTTTCTCAGTAATCCCTGGGCTTGATGTTTTAGTTTATAAAATACTTTGAAGTGAAATTAACACCATACTTATAATATATATTGTTTTAGACTTTAAGTATGCTGCAATAGAGGAGTTAATTGAACCACGCATCTAAGTGTACTTAAAGTTTCAAAGTAGATTTCTATGACTGGGTCGAAAGATGATCAGTGTTAGTTTCACGTGTTCTTTTCCTCCAAAGCTAAAAAAAGTATGTTTATAAGATTCCCAAGAGTGTGAAAAAAAGTATTTAATAGACTAGTCAATCAAATGAGTAAAAACTATGACAAGACAAGCACCCTCGAAATACTTGAGGATATTTTTACAAAGTGTATCGCCATCAGAAGTTTGAGGAAGTTCATTATTATTTTCAGTTTAAAAGAATTATACTTTTTTGTGGAGTCTGGATGATTGAGAAAGCGTGTTTCTCTGTCTGCCATGATGAATGTTAGCTTCAGGGCACGATTCTTCACATGTCTCCCGCATGTAACGGAAGCATGAGTGCTTGTGGTTTTGTCGCTGTGGGGGTGCCGCATGGATTTATGGGTAATTGGCTCCGCAGACGGGAGGAACTGTCCTCTTCAGCATTATCTCGTGTTATCAATCGACTGAGACACAACACAGAAGTCTTCACATGGATCCGGAGGGTCTTGCGGTTCCTCCGCCGTCCGACACGCTTCGGCTGACGACGAGAAAGAGTTTGTGTCTGCACGAGTGTGTGCGGAAGCCATGAATCACCCGCTAACCTGCGGGTTCGGAAGACACCCAAGACTCTTCTTCTCATCTGATGAACTCCCGAAGTTTCCATTTACACGTGGGAGAAATAATAAAGATATGAAAGAGATCTCAAGTGTGATTTGTAGTTTTATGGGAGTAGAAGGCAGCTGACTATGAGTAGGGTGCTCCTCGGTAGTATGCGACGTTGTTTCTGTAGTCTTGTGTCGTTACCTGTGGAATGGCAGGCCTGGCTCCGTTCTCATCTGTCACTCATTAGGCAAAGGCTTCGTCTTAATCTCTGCATTTGTTTGTTTTGCTTAACACGGGGCAGAGCTGTGTCACGGCCCTCGCCGAGAGAGATAGAGAGGGAGAGAGACGCCCACAAGAAGGAGGAGAGGGAACATGGAGCAGGGCGACAGGAACCTGCCGCTTCTGCGTCTGGTTAACAACCAAGGTGTTTGTTTTTCTTGCCTCTCTTTCCTTCTTTTCTTTCTCTTCCTCTTTCTCTCCAGGAGGGAGGTGTGTTGCCGGTGTACGGCGGGCAGCGCTAGCGCAGGATCCCTGGCCTTTCCTCGAATCAAACCCTTGTTTGTGTTTCCTCTGATTGAGAACACATTTGCTCGGACCAAGACCGCTGGGGTACGTCTCTCCGGGTCGCCCCAAGCCCCTTCCTCTCCTTGGAACCCGGTCGCGTCGGGGGCCGCCGCATGACCCCCGAGGAGAGGTCCTGCAGGGAAGTAACCTTCCACTGCCTTCAAAAGAGGGTGACGTGTACGCCAGAGCGGGGCCTGATCCTCAGCGAACCCCGACACGCAACCCGCCCCCAACCGTCGCACACGGGGTCTTGAGTTACTGGACTACCAGCAACACAATGAGAATGTGAACAAGACGTGAATTCACATGTCATGCTGTAAACCTCAATCATCTATTTTTATTTCTCACATTTATGTAGATGTTTTAGGAGATTACTTTGATGAAAACCGAGAACTTGATCACACTCTGAGAAATGATGTTTTCCTCCAGGACACTTAAAAGAGGTCGAGTGGAGCTCGCTGGGCACAATATACATATGTGTCTTAAACATAAAGTTTTGTCTGTGACTGAGATCAACTAGAGAGCGAGTTAAACATGTATAAAGTGATGTGCGTGCCGAGTGGTTTCACTTCCCTCAGGAAGAGACAAGTGGAATTCAGTATAAACAGGACACTGAAGCGTCTTTCACATCACCTGCTGCGTCACGCGCGCGCGCACACACTACAGCAAAGACACGACAGATCACAGACTCGTCGTATAGAAAACAAGAAGTAAAACGATATCAAGTGGAGATGTTTTCACCCCTCAACGTTAAAGACCCCCAAACATTCTCAACTGTGTCTTCACCTGAGTTTCCGCGTTTAGAAGGCAAATGATCACGCTGTTACGTCATATATATTCCACTTATTTGATCTAAACTATTGTCTTATTTTTCAATTGTTTCTATTTTTCATTTAATAAGAAACATCGGAGAGGAAGTGAAGTCTTAAATGAGTCTGAGAACGTTATAAGTTGTAACGTGTTCGGTGTCCGTATCGTGTAATGCTGTTATGTTTCCTAATGACAAAAAAAGAATATAGATTAATGCTTATTAAGGTCAAAACTATTTTGGGTACTATTGGCAATAAATGACTATTTTAATGTCCCAAATTCTTCGTCATCGGACACAGATGAGAGTCAAACACCTGTTAAAGTAAAGATGTCAACAGTCTTTAACCTGCGTTCATGGAGAAGAGGGGTGCGCGCGCACCTTTATGTGTATGAAAGTGAAGATGGAGATTTATGTTATTGTTTTGACATTCCCTTACGAAAATTAACCATGTTTTTTTGTTCTCCAAAAGATCGTAGAAGTTTTAACAATATGATATATATAATATATAAATGTAAAGTGACGTCACGGTGTGACGCGGTGTGGTAATTTCGAAGACTATTTAAAGTCCAGTTTGAGCTGCGCAGTTACCGCCTCAGATCGGTCATCTAGTCAATAAATCAGTGATATGCAAAGCGCGTTTATTTGTTTAATCGTTTTACGGATTAGCATTGACGCATCTAAACGCATTAGAACAATCAGGGTGTCAACATAAAGAAATGCATGAAAATAACCAAAGATACAGAACGCATGGTAATAGATTCACGTGTCTTTTGTGACCTCAGTAAAGTGCACTGTAAGGTCGAACAGCTTCACCTGCTTCCAGCCAGAAGCAAGAGAGCAGAGGTGAGACACAAATAGCTCGCGTGAGCGCGTTTCCTCTCGCGCGATCAAAGGCGCATGTGATTCCTGCGGCTGCGCGCGGCAGATAAACATCAAACCCTGAAGCTCAGGCCACGCAGCCTGTGTACCGACTGCACAGACTTTCTTCTCTCACTTCATGTCCAGGCATATGTGTTGATAAAAAGATTTCAAGGGTAATGAAATGATATTTAAAGCATAAGTGGGGTGATGGGAAAATAACTGCGTTCATTTACATTTAGTCATTTAGTCGACGCTTTTAATTGCCATAACAATAATTAACAATATGGGGTTATTCATAAATGTAGGCTTTATTTATTTTTATCTATTGGTCTATTTTATAAAGCCCTGGAAATATAAAATGAATCAAATTGATGAGTTGAATAATGCATCTTCATTAAGGAAATAAAATGTATTTTTTTTATCGCTTTGGATAAAAGCGTCTGCATTTACATTTAGTAAATGCATTGATTCATCTACTGCACTGTAACTTTAATAGCTAATGTCTGTAACTAATGCACACTCAAGTCACTTGTACTATTGTATTGTCTATATTGTTATCTGTTCATAACCACCTGTACATTAATGTTCACAGTATATATCCTTCTGTATATATTGTCCATAGTACATACCGACTGTCATATTGTCATAGAACATTTGTATAGTATTTCCCTAATATTGTATTCTGTATTTATTCACGCTGTATATCTGCACTTGCTAATTGCATTTCTGGTTAGAGCTAAACTACATTTCGTTACACTGTACTTGTATATGTGTAATGACAATAAAGTTGAATCTAATCTAATCTAATAAATGACTAAATGTAAATGTATTTTTGCTAGTTTGTGGTTGAGGTGTTTAGAGGAAAGGTCTATTAAACAAACAATAAAATTCATTCTGATATTATCAGTCTGTTAATATTTACATGTTTGGGTAGAATGAGCTCACAGTCAGTAGTTATTACTCCAGCAGCGCAAACTGAAAACATAACACCGAGTCTTTCTGTAACCGTTGAAATGACTGAATTGTTTATCATTAGTATAGAGTTGTGTAAATATGTGTCGAGTGTGCTGTGCGGACGCAGTCACTGGTGTGTCGTGTATTATAATCATTTGACAGGAGGGTTGTTAGCAGAAGAGCTTAGAACTTCCCATTCGCTTCCTTCGACTGATAAGAAAAAAAACACATCCTCCGCTCTTAAAGCAGAACGCCCGAGCACCTTCAGGAAGAGCTGAGAGCCCCTTTGGGTTTTCTCATTTAAGGCAGAGGTCAATCCTGGGGTTTACAAAGTGAGGAAGGCCCTCCACCCTTAAATAATGCTTCATCAGGTCAGCTATTTGAGTTAAGGTCCATTCTTTCTTCTTATTCACTCGACAGAGAAACATTTAGCTTTGAAAGTTCAGCAGTGGTTCATCCATGAAGAGTTTCTTACTCGAGGGGTCTTTAAACATTTCTTGATATGTTTTTGTAAGAAGTTGAATGTGGATGGGTTTTCGTAAATGCACCTGTCTCTAAATATAATCTAAAGGTTTGAACCACTATTTGTGGCCCTGGACGACAAAACCAGTCTTATGTTAAATTAGCTTTCAACAGATGTATGTGTGGTTAGAATATGACAATATCTGGCTGAGATTCAACCGTTTAAAACTCAGGAATCTGAGGGTGCCAAAAAATCTAAATATTGAGGAAATGTCCTTTTGAAGCTGTTACAAAAATAAAGCTTTGTTATATGTAAGGTAGGAAATTTACTCTAATCTTCATGGGCCATGATCCTTAGTTAATTCTCTAATAATTTTTGCCATTAAAGAAAAATTGATCATTTTGAGCCATACAATATGTTTTACTAAAAATGTTCCCGTGCTACTTGAGACTGGTTTTGTGATCCCGGGTCTCATTTGTGACCCAGTCTGTGAAATCTCAATTTTTGCGTGATTTTCTGTTGTCCACATTAAATCAGACATAATAATTTTGAACATTGTGTAAGATTATGATCTTGATATCTTTCATATTCACTGTGTGAGACATGAGAGCGATTGTTTCAATGCTCCTCAGAATTAGATTGACAGATTCACGAACTGGGTCACAAGAATATTTGATTATTTATTCAATAGTTTTGTTTATTTATGTAAAATGTTATTCATTTCAGTTCTCAAATCTGACACCGGACGCGACATCACAACCTGCTTGTTCTCAATGGGTTTGTCGCGTCGCATCCAGTGGACACGATTTTAAATTATAATGTGTTCTAATGCGTTTCTAATGTCTTTTGTTGTGTAAGTGGGTGTAAAAGTGAAATAAATATTATATAATTCATCAAGTTAGATGTTCCTTACCTCGATCCGTCAGAGTTCTTGCCGCTTCCTCGCGTGTTTCGTTTTAAGATTCTAGAAAACACTTTTATTAAATGAATGTGAACATTTTCAGTCAGTGAGAGATCAGGCAGCATAATAGTTGAAATGAATCTCATCAGGTTCTCCTGACCCCACGCGCCGCATTCTTGCACTTTGAACCATAAACATCCTTCTTTCAAAGACTCTGACAGGATGTTTGGAGACTTCTGCATGTTGTGCTCTATATCTGTTTTATCTCTGTTTTAAATAAAAGCCTGCTCGATTAATTCTGAATCAGATGCAAATGTCTCACGTTGAAGGGCTGAATGTGCTTTGTTGAATAAGGATTGGGTCGCGAAATGATGTGACAGACATTGCGCGTAACGACATAAATCTTTTTCCTGTATAGGCCTACTTGTTATATTCAAGTTGCAAAGACTCAAATAATTCAATAGAAATTGAAATAAAAGTGATAAAAGGAGCAACCTTCATCAAGAAAAAAAATCGAGAAACCGACATTCGGATATGTTGAATGCGTTGTGCAATAATGGCACGCGCATGTTTGAGCTCGATGGTATTCTTTATGACTGCAGCGCGGCGTGAAGAAACCTGATGACATACAGAGAACACACCTGTTACACCTGTGCTGAGAGAGAGAGAGAGAGAGAGAGAGAGAGAGAGAGAGAGAGAGAGAATACTCATACATACTGGGAGAAAACTCAAGAAGCTCAAACCTGCTCAAGATATGTCAAGTCCTGCCACGAGCAAAGAACAAGCAGCACAACACAAAACAACACTGACAGAACAACACACACAAACTGACACTATCACCCTCATTGACAACTTTAATTAAAACTCTTTTTCTGTTTATATTGAGATGTTTATATATATATTTTTACTTATAGACTTTTAATTTTATTCTATCTTATTTTTTATCTTAATCTGTATTGGTGCATGTTTATATTTAATCTTGTGCTTTGGCAATGTAAATTTTCTTTTATCATGCCAATAAAGCTCCTTTGAATCTTGAATCTTGAATCTTGAGAGAGAGAGAGAGATAATGAACATCTGGGTGGTCGAACACATTGCTATTTCTAACAATAATTCAATGCGCAATTCTTTATGGGCTTTGCGCGTAACGATATCAAATATTAAATGGTTTAAAAAATAGATAAATACCCCACATTATGATTATATTTATCCAAATAATATCATTTGAATAACAACTTTACTATACACTCTTCAAAATAAATGTGAAAATGGTCCTTCGTTGTAAAAAGCAGTCAAAGCTTCTCTTAATAACAATTTCTGTTTTTACGATTAAAAACATTTAGTGCAACAACAAAACGTGTCTCTGGATGTTAAACGTGCAACCACCGTAAAAATGTTAAATAATTAATTATAATAAGTTCTAGTATTGATGCATATTTACTGAATAAATGTTTTAAATGGATGCTTAATATACTTTAGAAATAAGGCACATAAATATGTTTACGAGGAAGGAAAACAATCGTTTAATTGTCTCAACACTGTCAAATGAAGAAGATGAACTCACAACGGATAAATACAAACACTCGCCTTTAAAAGCATCGTTTGATTTGAAGTGACGAAAGCGGAACACGATGAGAACATTGGTGAGGTCGTGACGAAAGCAAAGTTTCGCATTTCACGAGAGGAAAAAAACGCGCAGGATCATCCAGAAGAAGTCTCGAGCTTCAAGAACCCAGAGATCGCGAGCCGATCACAGCAAAACTCGAGTGTCAGGAGCGCGAGAGAGGAGCTCTTATTTTACACACAGACGCGCAATATTCTCCAATACCATCATCATATGATGCACGAGCAACAGATCCACAGGACCTAAAACTCAGGTACGCGCGTCCCGTTATGAGCACTGCGAGCTTTATCGTCCCAGACAAACTTGATGTGTGTTTTCCTTTCATTGTTTTGATGTTTTGCGCTTGTTATGTTTTTCAAGTGATGGCATCTTACCATAGCTTAGATGATGACGCAATGGCTCTGATGGTCCACGACACCAACACGGTGAAGAAAGAAGAATCGGCCAAAGATGAATCGGTCCAAGAGCAAAATCCGGAGAAAGTGGACCCGTCCCAGAAGCCGCCGTACTCGTACGTGGCTTTGATCGCCATGGCCATCCGAGAGAGTTCGGAGAAGAGACTGACGCTGTCCGGTATTTACCAGTACATCATCACCAAGTTCCCTTTCTACGAGAAAAACAAGAAGGGCTGGCAAAACAGCATTCGACACAACCTGAGTCTGAACGAATGCTTCATCAAGGTTCCCCGGGAGGGCGGCGGGGAGCGCAAGGGGAACTATTGGACCCTGGATCCGGCCTGCGAGGACATGTTCGAGAAAGGAAACTACCGGCGCCGGAGGCGCATGAAGCGCCCGTTCAGACCGTCGGTGGCTCACTTCCAACCGGGCAAGTCTCTCTTCGGCGGGGATGCATACGGCGGTTACATCTCGGCTCCGAAGTACATCCAGTCGGGCTTCATCAACAACAGCTGGCCGCTCGCGCAGCCGCCGCCGCCGATGACTTACGCCTCGTGCCAGATGGGAAACGGCAACATGAGTCCCATTAAAGGACTGTCCGCCCCGTCGTACAACCCGTACAGCCGAATGCAAGCCATGGGTCTGCCGAACATGATGAACTCGTATAACGGAATGGCTCACCATCAGCACCAGGCGCAGCAGCTGAGCGCGTCTCCGGCTGCGCCCTCGCCGGTCCCGTCCAACAGCGCGGCGGGGCTGCAGTTCACCTGCTCCCGGCAGCCCAGCGAGCTCTACTCGTACTGGGACCACGAGGCCAAAAACTCCACGTTACACTCTCGGATTGACATCTGAAGCCGCTGCGATTCTGGGGATGTAAACGGAGCGCGTAAACTTTTTCTCGTTGTGTCGACGGGCTCCTATTTTTGTTTTACGCAGTCAAGGTAAACAGGGTCTCTTTTGTTGCTGAACCACAGACTTTGCGAGGTTTAAACAAAAGTGTTAACGTGCAGACGAGCGATTTGAAGTATTACTAAAATGACTGAATTGAATCTCCTATTTTTTTAAATCATTCTTTCATTGTTTGAGTTTTGTATAATGTCATTTCACCAGAGAATGTACCTCCTTACGCGCATGCTGTCTTCTGTTACAGTATCGAAAAATGTGTTTTGTCAGAAAAAGAGGACGGTAATAAACACGATTTTTTTATTTCGTAGTTCAGCAAGATTGTTGAGGACCATTATAACGTTTGGATTGAGCACTTATTTCTATTGTTTGTTTCTAATAAACCGTTTTGAAAAGGAAAAATGTCTATACGCATGAGCGATCACTTCATCAATTGGATGAGAAAGAATGTATAGAATTGTCGTGGGTCGACCTGAAATATTTCAGATATAAACAGAGATTACGCCAAAAGTCACTGAGCTGAAAAAAATAATTAATAATGGTTCGTATATTTTTTCGTGCTCATGGCAGAAGAAATATTTTTTTATATCGAGTTGTTGTAAAATATCGATGCTGTTTATAGTGTCTGATTATATTTATTAAACTGTGTAGTTTAGTTCGGTGTAAATAAACAGACGTTAATGAATCCCTTCAATTTACTTAAAATGTTTTTGTGCACTTTATAAAGGCCTCGTTGAAATTAATTCTAGAAAATGATTCTTTAACAAAAATCAGATATTGGTCGATTTTTTTTTTTTATTTTTGAATCCCGTCTGTTAACCTAACAAATTTCTTTGTTTCTCTGTAGGGAATTTCAATGATTTTTAATATAATTATTGAAGAGTAATACTCCTTACAGACTGAAGATAAGCACACGTTTTATCTTTATTGTAAATAAGCTCCCGCAGTCATTCCTGTAGTTTCTCTGTTCATTCTCAGTTTATTGTTCTGTTCGTGTCTATTCGTTACCATATTTCGTTTATATTTGAGTTTAATGCTAATTCGTATGAGAGTGTTAAAAGTTAGGCTATTTTATAATGAATCCGAAGCATAATTGTATTAAAGGAAAGAGTAAAGCTAACGGACGTATGATCATCACACTAACATATTATTGCAGAGAGTGCACTGAGAAAACTATCAAACGTAAATTAATGTAAATCGACGTGCTTTATATTTAATGTTAAACGTGTGTTATCAAGTAGTGTTGTTGTTACAGAAGTCAATCTGACATCAGTGATCGAGTTCTGATTTACTGATGGTGCGAAAATAATTTGTATTGAATTCAGATTGATGGGACACTTTTGACATTGAGAAGCCGAATTTATCCTGTTATTTCATTATTATAAATTAAAATTTTAAAATCGACTCACTTGTCACAAGATTACAACCTAAAAACAGCTGACTTTATTGTGCAGTCATAAAAATTAATACATTCAACAAAAACATTTGTACCATTATCCTTTATGATTTTGCAGGCATGCAAAAAACAGCAAATTTAATGCCTGGAAACAATAATTACTGCGTCATAAGTTAAACAGAGTTTTTGTGACGTTTTTACCAGGAAAAAGAGTTAGAATATTGACACAAATTATTAAAATCCACAATTTTCACTGCGGTGTGATTGACAGAATGTAGTTTGATTGATCGCAACGTCAAACATCAGATTTCTTTCAAATAATTTTGACAGTATTAATAATTACAGTATGGTTTTATTTATATTCTTCTTTTAAGGTTGAAGTGTTTGGTCTTTACTCGTGTGACCTTCTGCCTTTAGTGTGTCAGTGCAGCTGGTGTTTGTATATTTCACAGTGACTCTGTTGAATTAGAGGAATAAAACTCTTCAATATTTATCAAACGGTCCGGAATGCTGCAGAAAAAGCTTGACTTGTACAAATCCGGCAATTGTTCAAAACTGTGATCTCAACCACCAAAAACGGCTCAAATCACACACGTTTTTGTGAAATGTTTTTTTAGAATTATTTATATAAACCAGTTAAAGGCACATTCCTGCACAGAGTGACGTGTAAACAAACGCAGTCCAGTTATTCCCCGTGGAGCAAAGTCAGCACAAATCTTACTTGCGTTATTACAACATTCCACACGTCCATAGAAATCATTTCATATCTTCTCTTGTTATTCTAAAACTATTTACTGAACGACCCAAACCCTATTTAGACGAATGTTAAGTGTGTTTGTCATTACGGAGAAAATGTGATAAAAATGAAAGACGAAAAATAATACTTTTCAAATTTCATCACTAGATGGCGCTTCATGAACATCGTGAGCAAAAGGTGATTATTGGAATAAATAATTCTAACATTTTTAATTATCAAACGATATATATTTACGATACATGCTCAGAATATCGTGTTTTGACAGACTTTGACTGGTAATCTGGACAAACTAGTAATTTAACCACAGAAGCAGCAGTTTCTTTTACATTCTCATGTGTGTTTTAGTTTTTATATATTAATCTGAAAATGTAATTATTGTTATAATAAATGTATATTCATCTCAGTTGCGTTCTAATAATGATGGTAAAGTGAAAAGGAGGACATGTTACTTTTCTTCATCTTTATTTAAACTTCAATCTTTCTTAATGGTGGAAGCTGCTTGTGCTGCAACTATTAAGTCATTGAATGCATCTAAAACATTTAAAGGTTGAATACCAACATATTCTCATGATTTTTTGAGTACAGTGTTTATAAGCGTACGGGATGTGTATATCAGTGTTCTGTGAAACCTGTGAGTCATAAAGGATTTAGCAGCTTATCACCAACACACAAATAACTTTATAAAGACTTATGGAATCTTTAATGGATTACGGACAGGAAGCAAGTGGAAAAAAATGGTAATTATATTTATTTATCAAATGTGTTTCTGAACATCATGTCATAAACGGCAAAGTTTTCCAAACGCATGATGATTTTGACATTTTTCCTTTCCAGAGATTGTGTTGTGAACACATATGATCTCCAGACGTCTCTGAACTCTGATCAAGTCTAAAAATCAGGTCAGTGTTATATTTGGACTGTTTTATCTTTTTCCTGAAAAATATATTAATGTGTGTGATATAATCAGTAACCCTTTAAATTGAGGTTCCCTTCATAAAGTATTTATATATGTGTTCATTAATGATTATAAGTTGTTTACAAATGAATTAGGAAGCAGTTATAATGGCATGAATAAAAAAAGGGAGTCTAACGAAATACCTGCCAAATAGTGAGACATTTTTAACTCGCATGTTTTAATCAATGTATTTATTCATTATTATCTTGATATGGTTATCAATATAAGCTTTCAGACTGGACACTGTAGGGTGTTATTTTGTTTATCTTATCCCACTATTTGGCAGGTATTTCGTTAGAATCCCCATTTTATCCATGCGGTTATAACTGCTTTATAATGCATTTTTAAACAACTTCTTAATCATTAATGAACACATTTATAAATGCCTAAAAAGCGTACCTTATTGTAAAGTGCTACCATATAATCTAATACAAATGTGAAGTTATTCAGTTTTGGAACGTATGAAATATGACAGAGTTTGAATGACGGTGTCTGTTTTCTTTCAAGTATTTATTATCAATTGCACTAATAAACTCTGTTGGAGTAGACGCACAAACAGTACTTTATTATCCACACGTCTGCACTTATTGACCTGTCAGATGTGCAAAAACAGCATTGATGTCCATCAGTATAAGCACCTTGTTATCATTCACAGTCAAACATTATTATTACATGTTAAAGGTTCAGTAATGCATATAAAACATGTAAGGTCCAAAACAGTCATAAGGTGTTTAGAGGCACATTGATATCACACACAAAATATTCATCAATATCTTCATTCATAAAGCGTACATACAATGACCCTAAACCATTTGAAATGAAACTTGTCAGTGTACATATTGTGCTTTGTTTCTGTATTTCAGATGTTTTGTTATCTAATGATTTTCTTGTTTTTAAGTCTTGCAGGTCTGTTGAGGGTCACAATATGTGTATATATACAAAGGCACAGAGCATAATGTACAAACTAAAGTGCGTTTAGATCATCGAGTCCTAAAGAGCTGATATTCAACATTACAGTAACAGTCAGATAAACATCCTTCAACTCCGGTGGATGTGCAACTTCACACTATTTCAGCTCAGAGTTGTCATGTGTCATTTGACCGTGTTCTCGCTGATATAAATAAAGAGTTTGGTGCCATAATGAGATGACTACTTAAAAAATATATACATATCATGTTTTATTTATGTTATCATGTTTTTATTCTGTTAGTTAGCTGTGTCTTAAATTGAAACAAAACAACTGAAGTTTGATTGATATATTGATTGGAATGCACAATAAAAAAACATGTATTCTCTAAAAGTTCTCTTATTATGGAACCAAACTCTTCAAACATATTTGTCCTAATTTTGCTGTTGATTGTGCTTATGGGTAACTCAAGCATAAGTACACTGAACTGAAGTAGACTTAACTGCGCACTTTTTGCGGACGCACTTTACTTTACAGTCCCGTTTCTAATGTACATACTCAGGGGCGGACTGGGAAGCAAAATCAGCCCAGGATTATTCCACCATTTCTGTCGACGGGGGGTCGGGTGACCGACTCGCTAATGCCTTCGGGTTGCATGCATTCAGGTTTATAATATGTTCGTCTGTCCGGCCCAAAAATCCAATCCGGCCCCATGAGTTTGCTTCCCATCGGGAATAGTTCCGGTACTCCCAATGACCAGTCTGCCCGTGGTCACGGCCGTCAGTGGGATCTGGACTTTGACATAATATCCTACCGGTCAATCCGCCCCTGATAACATACTGTGCTGTGAACTCATTATAGTAAATATTATAATATTATAAACCTGAAACTATCCCAATGTAATTACTTTACGCTTTAGGTAAACAGACTGTAAAATAAAGTACATCCTTTGGGTAAAACTTTAGATTACGGCCCATAATGTACCGCATAATTAAACAGCGTAACGAATTGTAACAATAATGTACCTCTATGGAAGATATAAGTAGGTGAAGGGGAACAATATGTTTGGGGAATAAACAAGTCATAAGATATTTTTACTGTATTTTAAACTATTTAAACCCGACTTTAGGATTCATTTTAATCGGATTGATTTAAGGATAGTTGGTCAGGAATCATTTATTTTAAATACTAGTTATTATGAGTTATGAGCTTTAATGTGTAAAATGTGCAATGTTGATCTTTTGAAGCGATTATCAAGTAGTTCAGCGGTTTGATTTAATAATAAATATTATATATTTCTTAGGGCTGTCAACCAATTAATCGCGATTAATCGCATCCAGAATAAAAGTTTGTGTCTACGTAATACATATCTGTGTACTGTGCATTTTAATTTTGTATTTATAAACATAAACAAATACACATACTTGTCTATATATATATATTTAGGAAATATTTAAATGTGTTAATTTATATTTACCAATAATTGAAATTCTAAATAAACTATTGTTAATTATATTAATTGTATATCTTTCTCAAATATAGGCAAAATTGATATGAACAGTAGACCGACATATATTATGTAAACACAAACTTTTATTCTGGATGCGATTAATCACGATTAATCATTTGACAGCCCTCATTTTGTTCACTTTTCCTCACTCTTACCCCGTTATTCCCAAAACGTTTTATATTGTTTCCCTTTATTTACACATATGTAGGTATATTATTGTTACAATTAGTTACGCAGTAAATTTAATTTGAATTATGCGGGCAGTAATCTTAAGCGTTCTGGTCTCACAGAAGTCCCACTAAAGTCTAAAGTATACTAATAAAATATACTTGATGAGTTAATCAAATGTACTTTAAATATACGTATTGAAGTAGACTTATTTGTTGTATTTGATGTATTTTGAAGTATATATTTCTGTGATGTCCGAATGTATGATCCGAGTTTTGAAGTGAGATCCGTTGAGAAGCACTGGAGGGGATGATCAGTTTCAGACGTTACTGACTCTCACACTGTGATCTCTGTCTGTCTGTTTCTCATCAGCTTTGTATCTTTGCTCCAGTCTTATCTTCTCGGGGTCGGTTCCATCGGCGTCTCCGTGGTAACCATCAGGACTGTTCCCAGGGGCCAGACTAAAGGAAGGCGGGGTCTTGGTTTTCACCAGTTTGTCGAAGTATGCGAGGTCCGCCACGTATTTTCCGGTTGGAGAGAGAGAGACGATGGGCTGGAACTCGTAACCCCAGACGATCTCGTCGGGCAGGTAAGAGGTTCTCACTTGACAGGTGGCTGACGTGGGTTCTATCGTCGCACTCATCATAATCAGCAGCTCAAAGTCGACCCGATTTGAATCTATCCAGCCTCCATCTGACAGACAGAAACATCTGGAGTGAGACGTGTGGATACGACCTCATCATTTATGACGTGTGTTCACCGTCATGTGAGGAGACGTGTTCAGCAGAATAAAGATAAATTCTTGATTTTTACTTACTCAAACAATCTTGTTAAAGGAACAGTTCACCCCAAAATGAAAATGCTGTCTTCATTTACTCACCCTCAAACGGTTCCAAACCTGTAGAAATGACTTCTGATGACTTCTGTAAGTGTGTTCTTCAAAATATCATTTTTTTCTAATACAATTATTTACTACTACGGTAGTCAATGGTGCCCCAGAACTGAAATTTGCTAACATTCTTCCAAATATCTTTCTTTGTGTTCAGAAATATATACAGATTTGGAACGACTTGAGGGTGAGTTAATGGTGACCGGATTGTCATTTTTGGGTGAACTGTCCCTTTAGTTCAACTTTAACACAAATGTGTGCAATCGTCATGTGAGCAGACGAGAAAACATCAAAACTGCATTTTTGAAAATCATCTGATAAATAATCTGAATCAATCCAATTTTTAGACGTTAATGTGCATCATGAAGTGTTTCTGTTACTGTGTGTGAACTTGATACTGTAGAGTTCTTCATGTGTGTTTTATTAAATAATTGATTGATAGTTTTAATGAAAATCGATTAAAAACATTCTTGAAAGTTTACAATTAATTCATAAAAATGTTTAGAATGTGAGCATGTTGTGTTGTAATGTCTGAACACGCACACACAAACACACACACACACACAAACACACGTGCACGGACACATACACACACACACGCATACATGCACGCACGCCTTTCTATGCCCACACACACGCAAACTCAATCACACACATGTACACACACACGCAAACGTACACACACACGCACACACTCACTCACACACACATATGCATGCACACGCAAGTACACATAGAAAACACGCACGCACGCACACACACACACACACACACACACAGAAAACACGCA